>JAPZVO010000484.1:0-36158 GCA_029962745.1 Echinometra lucunter | reverse complement strand
GGCGCCTATGCTTTAATTATCTATTTGATTAGAGAGAATAAAATTGGGTTCTAAAATTTTGTGAAATTAAAGACCATGGCCAGAGAATGATAAAACTGAAAATAAGTCAAATTTGAGTTTGGACGCAATTCTGGGGCTGGTGTCACTTCGTGAATTCAGCTACGATATGTTCAAGCATGTTTGTCCAGATATTTTACTCTTATCAATCTTGGATTTTCCTGTTGGCTTTGATTCAAGACGTCATGAAGAGCATTGAAACCAGACACTATACAGCTTCTAGACTGAAGGCTGTTCCCATTCTGGCCTTGGGCTGTATGGCATTGAGCTTTACTTCTGTCCATAATCATTAAGGTTTGTATCCACAAAACCTACACGCTGGCTGGGCGTGTTGTCGGTTGCTCACAGGCTATATAGGTGTAGAGACTTTTGTACCCAGCCACCCTGGTCTTTTCATCCCCATTGAATACAATAGGTTAACATCGATCTCCCACCACGAGAAGGTAGACCTGGGCCCCGTAAAACAAAGATTTGCAATTAATAGCAAAGTTCTAACAGCTAATTAAGACCACTGTTTCATGCACATCTCTTTCAAAAAGGTGATCCTGGACTAATCAGAATGGTTGTTTTAATTTGCGACTGATCGCAAACCTTTGTGTTACGGGCCCCAGGACGCTTAACTGTACCTCGCCGGTCAAGTCGGTCACCCCCCTCGCTTACATCTAGTATGCATGCACTAGCTACCAGTGGTGGTCTCCTCCTTGTATGGTCCATCACATCGAGTGATAAGACATCACAGTGTTTTTTAAATTTTACATTATTATATCATTTTCAGAAACGACATTATGGATCTTATCGGTAATTCAAAAGCTAAACTATATTTTATACACAAGAAAAGTTATACACAAGCTTTAACATACATGTAAATGTAAGCTGAAGGTGGAACACTGCTAATCATGTTTCTTTCCACAAACTAAGAATATGTATATATAAATTTATATAAATGCAACTAAAAAGTAGCTCCCCCTAAACAAAATGCTGTAACTTTCTTTTTAAAAAAAGAGGTTTTGAGGTAGAAGACTTGGCAGGGATGTTCCTACACTAATTGATCAAGTTCTGTGTGAAAATGAGATTGATCCGTTTGGTTATCCATGAGTGAGCAGGCAATAAAGGCAAAAATGTCACTTTCTAAAAGTACACAAGCATCATGTCATAACTTTGAATCGAGGATATCGTAACAAATTTCAAGTTTTCAGCGTTTGTAGACATGCAACATAAATCTCATATGCTTCCCAAAATACGAAATGACGAGCGCGCCAAATTTCACGCTTGATTGAGCACAGGGTGAAAATGTGAAAAACTGCAGTTTGAGTTTGTGAACTTTAAAAATGACATTTTTGCCTTTAGTGTATGTTATTCATGCATGACTAGACGGATCAATCTTATTTTCATACAGAAATTGCTAGAAACCTCTAAAAAGTTTAGCATTTTGTTTGACGATACTCCACAACGACTAGATGTATCGATCTGAGATTCGATGACCTGATTTTCTCTGATCCTTCCCGCACGTTTTGATACCAGATTTATGTCGATCGGACCTACGGTGCCGGTGTCAGATTACAATTACGAACGCAAGTCATTTTTGTATACGACTGTGTACAAACCTATGGGCAAAATTAGAAACTTCAAAATTATGTAAATACTGTCAGGAAAGAATAATTACTCTCTCTAAAATAGTGAGAAACATCAAAGACACACTCTCACATACACACACAAACACACACTCACGCTCACACGCACCCACACCCACACAAAGACGTTTAAAAAACAAAGAAATACATAAGAAATTTGTAAAACAATAGAATACATGATAAAAAAAAATTTGATAACCCATCTTTTAGTAAAGGAGCCGATGTGAATGTTATGAAAAACATTTGTACCAAAAATCAATGTTCCTAAAGCTTTATCCAGTGAGATATAGCCAAAACTTTGATTTCTCGCGTAAATGAGCATAAATCAATTCATATAAAATAAAACAAAACGATTTGATAAAATCTAAACATATAGCCTTGTAGATTACATCATTCTCTACCCTCATGCTAATTTTCGTGCACGGCCGAGATCATGGGGGGGGGGGGCATAATGCCCCCCCCCTCCCCCCCCCCCCCCCGAGATATCTAGACCAGAAATAGCCCGGGTCTTCGAGGGTTAAGAAAGCGGGTTATGTATCAAGACAGGAAAGTTGCATCTTTTTTTCTTTACAAACTATGTACAGAATTGTACAATGATATCTCACCCCGTACAGGCGTTGACCCTGGTACCAGGCTATAAAAGCGCTGTCTCGTGGACCGGCAAACTGCAAGAAAAATAAACAAGACCATTTTGTCAGTGTAATAGTTTAGAAAGCCAGCATTTCCAGAAAGTGATAACAGAAGGTCGAATATTGGTAGATAGGAAGTTAGAGGGAGGGAGTAATACATAAATTTCTAGTATTGGGACTTTAATGAAAGTACAACAAACCGCCTTAATCTCATTTGTTCGTGTGTATGGGGGGGGGGGGGGGGGAAGGGGGGCGTATACCGACTCCACCCCATTCTGGTATCTAAAATAAGCCACACGAGTTTAGACGAACACTAACATTGCTTGAAAAATAGATAAATCAAGGTCTGACTATTCATGAACACGTTTAGGGTAAAATTCGATGACACAATTTCTAAAACCAAGCAAAAAATCTTTAAAAAATGGAAAAAATCAATATTAAAAGTACATTCTACTTTAGCGATGCCCAGCTACAACTTCGTAAGGTATAATCACTCAAACACTTCAAAAAAATTATTCGAATGAGGGTGCAAAATCGATTTTTGCCCCCCCCCCCCCCGGCCCCCTCGGAACAAAAAAAGAGAGAAATTTTTGGATCATATACAACCATGTAAAATAAGTATATTAGCATGATTAGTCCTCTAAAATGCAAACTTTCAGCATTCAAAGTCAAAATTTTCCTACTCGGTCGCTATGCTCTCTCGTATTGTAATTATAAGCAATGTTTGTCAGTATTTAGAAATTGTATATCTCTATCACCTATGAAAAAGGGGCAGGTGCTTGCTTCAATCGGCGAATTATTTTTGCTCCCCCAAGATACAATTTGCGGTATTGTGATCAACTTTCGTGTAAAAACAGCAGGTTAACTTTAACACCTAAATTTTATCACATTGTCTCTACATTAATTTTCATAATCATATGCACTTGCAGATGATAGGAGCAGCGTACGCCTATCCCCTGTGTACCTGTGGCGGCAAAAGAAAGGGACAGATTTTTTCCCAATCAAGGGGGGGGGATCATCTTTGCCCCCTCTCATGATTCGTTGCACCACAGGAGCGGCGCCAGGGTATTTTGATAGGGGGCAAGATAACACATAGGTGACTTTATTTACTTTGTAGATGAAAAAATAGGGGTATTCGTTGCATATGCCCACCCCAGTCCTCTATTTCCCCATGCTATTCTTTCTTTCTCCCCTTATTATCTTATTTTTTTTTCTTTTTGATCACTTGAAAAATCAGGGGGCGGTAGCCCCCTGCCCCCCCCCCCCCCCCGGCGCCGTCCCTGTAGCACCATAATTTAGAGTGTAATACGAATGACTTTCCAGTGTTGAGAAATGCAAAGTTTTCAGCACGAAATAATCTGAATTTCCCTGCTTGAGAAGTTGCAAAAAGCTGTTTTGCCCCTTCAGTGGGGCTCCCTGACAAGACAACAAGAATTTATTTTGATTTGAAATGATATATAATGAGCTCTCCTTAAATACATGGCCTCTACATTTGTTTTGCTCGGTCGCTACGCTCCCTCGTAGATTAATGAAAACGCTTCTTATAGACTTTAAAAAGCAGGTGCTTCTCTCTGCAAAAGAGGAGGCATTTCAATAAAATGCCGTTGGGCATGAGTTTTCCTCTGTTAATAGATAAGGGAATGTTTGTAATCTCCCAAACAGCATTCCATAAACTAAAATTATTCAAGTGAGCGCAGCGTTCCTGAGTTGCATTTTAATAGAAGTGGTGTTCCTTGATATTAAAGAAACCCTGTTTACCAAAGGCGCCAAAAGCGGGCCTAGGGAGGGCGGATAAATGCTTCCCTTTGCATGTAAATATATTGGGGTTAAAAAGTAAAAAGTCCTATCCCCCTCCTCTCTTCTTCCTCATATATTGGCATATAAGGGCGCCCGTATATTCTCATATTTGGGCAATGCCGGAATATGAAATTTCTGTACATTTTCATCACAAAACCTGTACAAAAAAAAAAAAATTAGTAAAAATCTTCAGTTTCAGAAACTGAAGGGCGTCGGCCCTATCGCGAAAATTTGCCCATATGTTATTCACAACCCTCCCATTGCCATGCCCGGTCTCTAACCTCTCAGGCCATCCTACCATGCTACCAGCGGTGAACACATGGTCATGTTTCAGTACTAATGATGAGAGATGATGGGAAACAATTTATGATAACATTGATAGAATAAAGCAAAGTTTCTTTCTTATTTTCTTAATTTAAAAATTCTAAACTTGCCCTTTTATATATAAAGAAATATGTATAAAAAAAGGGGAGAAATGTGCTTCTTCGGGGGGGGGGGGGGGTGTAGGGTTGTATGCTGGTAGTAAGCATTTGAGGTGGGCCCCATAAAGGTCTTAGGTTGGCCCCCAAGAGTGTTTGCCTCACCCCCCCTTAAGCTGGGACCCTTCCGGCGCGCCTGCACTCTACGATACCTCGTTGTTTACCCGTATGATTAACACCACCACCACCACCACCACTACTACTACTACTACTGCTACAACTGCTACTACCGCTACTACCGCTACTACCGCTACCACTGCTACCACTGCTACCACTGCTACCACTGCTACTACCGCTACTACTGCTACTACTGCTACTACTGCTACCACTAGCGCTACTACTGCTACTGCTACTGCTACTACCGCTACTACCGCTACTACCGCTACTACCGCTACTACTGCTGCTGCTACTACTACTACTAATACTACTACTACTACTACTACTACTACTACTACTACTACTAACTACTACTTCTACTGCTACTACTGCTACTACTACCACTACTACTACTATCAAACATGATTATTTGGGATTTCTTTATTTTTTTTTAGCCTGCCGTGTGCGAAATAAGTGTTCTCATTATTTGGGACTTCTACCAGTACCAGTATGAGCGAACTTTGACGTATCGCAGATAGAAAACTCCAAAGTTTCGAAAGTTATCATTACGATGAAAACTGTAACAACTTTAAGAGATGAAAGAATACTCCTGACATGTCTGATAACAAACTCACCTCTGCATTTGATAATGACAGCAATGGAAATGCATATCCCCACAATCATAAGCACAGCTAATTAATCAAGAAAATAAAGAAGAAACAAACTAATGTTAAAATTCCAGGAGAACATCAATGTGATTTGTATACATATTGCAATCACTGAAGTTCCTTTCTTTTCATGTGAAAACTGATGGTAGGCATTCCATTTGTACTGGACTCTATGATGATAAAGAAACCTATCATGAATGAAAGGGACTGACATGACTATATCCCTCTGAGGAAAATATATTGAGACCTGACAAATGAATAATAATACACTCTCAAAAACTGGTAAAAAATAAAAGGTTGATTAATATATGAACCGACCAACTGTTGGTTAAAACAAAATTGCGTGTAAAACGAATGGAGATTTCTTTTCACCAACAGTTGGTCGGTTCATAACCATCCTTATATTTTCTACCAGTGTTTTGAGAGTATAATAATAACCCTTATTTACCCAGGGAAGCCACTTCAGGCTTTATCAGCTGATCTTCCAGCGGGCCCTGCATAACATAATATGTTATCATTACTCTTCTCCTTAAATGCCGAGCGCCGTGCTAGAAGGCAAAAGGTCCCATTTTTGTAAGTCTTTGATATGATTCGACCGGGGATCGAACCCACGACCTCCCATTCATGAGGCGGACGCTCTATCAATTGAGCCAACATGCCCGGTTGTATGATTTACATAATGATTTACATATAAATTCAAACGTCATTCATTATGCTAACATTCCTTTATTTATATATAGAAATGAACTAATTGCAATTCATTTTACATGACATGCTCAGCTTTTCATCATATACAAGACAAAAAGTCGAAACTATAGATATAAAATGTAGGCCTACACACACTTTTGTTTTTAAAAACAAAATTAAGTCTTAATCCTCTAGTTATGCCGTTGTAACGAACAGGTTGCAAATCTATAGAAACTTACTGACAACGATTGCAGCAGCATGGAGACCGTGAGAAGGGGTTGGAGGACTGACTTGGGCACGCACAGTGACCGAAAGGGATCTGTTTCCAACTATTCCCGGCAAACTCGAGGCGACACATTCGTAAGGTTCGTTGCTGATGCTGACCTGAACTCGTATATTCTTATTTTTTGTTCCATCTGCGTTTTCCCATTCTTCGTATTGAGTGGGTGTCACTTTTTCAGATCCATGCAGAAAGAAGAGGTCGATGTCTGGATAGTATCCCCTCACAAGGCAGGTGATGTTTGATGGTGCGCTGACGGTAAGGGTACAAACACCAGAGTTTACATCTTTTCCAATGCATTCTGGGATGGTTGGAAACGGTTCCATAGGAAGAGCTGTAGAATATGAGAACACATTGAAGAGTTTATATTAAAAAACACATAAACCCTTTTCAAATGGTGATATAGGTATATTGTTGGAGTTATAGTCAAGACATTTTTTCTTATAAATTTCCTTATTTTCCTTGATCTTTGACTGCAAATGTCTCAAATTTGCCAAATACGGATATATTGGTCACATAGGCCTAAGCCTATAAAAATGCTGTAGGAATAGCCTAAAATACTGCGACTCCCTCACACCGAGAACAATGGGATGTAGCGTTTGCATGACAAAGTCATAATTTGCCATTCGGTTCAGATTAGCCGGGGACTCGTCGGGGACATAATTTAGTAAGGTATCTAGGACGGATATTCGTGATTCCCGGCTATGGCTAATCGAAATCAACTTTTTTTAGAATCTTCTTAACAATGTGCTCTAAGATATTTAACATGTTAACAAGAAAAACGGCATCTCATAGGTAAAATCAAGATGGTTTCCAAGATGACAAAAATATACCTATTCAGGTTTTAAGGTTTCTATTGTCATAATTGTACTTTTTAAAGTGATATAATTATATTAGCTTATAACTAATTTGTACACTGTTCAAATTTCAATGAAACTTAGTCAGTGGGTTTAGTGCAATTATTTCACATACTGAACAGGTTTATGTAAGATTTCCAACCTTCTATTTCAATACAGACCAACATGCTTTTTGAATTAGACACATTATCTAAAATTCAAAAGAGATGTTTAAGAATAGTTAATGATTCCCACTACTTAGCACCTATTTTAAAGAAATTATCATTATTTAACATAAATGATACAATAAACAAGAAATAGCAACTTTTATGTATAAATATAAGAATGGGTTATTGGTTGTTACCCCCCTTCAGATCTCTTCAATATAACAGTCAAGATCATGATTATAATACTAGATCTTAAAAAAAAAAACAATCATTTATAGTCCGTCAAGTCATGTTTTGAAGCTAAATCAATAAGTTACCTGGGTCCCAAACATTGGAACATGATTCCCCATGAACAAAATCGCAATTCATATCTTCCTTTAGTTAACAATATAAGATGTTATTACTGAATAGTTATCGATCATCACAGTTAATTATCATGCTACATATTTTTCTCCCCATCCCCCTTTCCCTTTCATTTGTTCAAATTGTTATGCGTATATTTTGTATTGTTTTTATTTCGTTTTGTTTTCCTTTCTTTTTAAATTGTTTTGTATTTCACTGTATTTTTGTTATGATATTTACTGCATATTTTAATTGTTTCAGGGCGATGACAAAAAAGGATATCTATCACGATAATCTAAAACGCGAAAAAGGTTTGCACCGACTGCGGGACCGACTGTAACAAGACCCGTGAACGGAAAATCCTATAAAGAGAATTAGAAGCCACCACGATAAAAGGGACGTGCATGACACACTCCTCCGACATATACTAACGGTTTACGAGTTGTGGATAAATTTATAACTTTGGAAAATTCTTTTGGATATCATATTAGGATATACACAACTGACACTGGAATAGGGATAACACTCGGTGAGAACAGGTAAGCGGCACTGGGCAGCCGATGGCTGAATATATAGGATCGGTGGACGGGATGGACGGTGACCAGGTAGAGGATGGTTTCACTGTAGTTAGGCCTAAGAACAAGAAAAGACCAATATGTCGGTCAGAAGAGAATGGCAGATATACCTCTAAGTCCCCCCCAGAGATATACCAGATCAGGAGAACATGACTGTAAGAATAAAAGGACTAAATGGAAATATTGCAAACTTAGGACCCTTCATAGTAGCAAGAGAGATAGGTAAAATAACAGGTGAAACAGCAATTGAGTCCGTAAGCAGAAGAGGAAAAGAACTATTTATTAAATGCATCACGTACAACCAGGTCAAGGCATTCTTGAATGTAACAGTTTTGGCGGCATTTCAGTCACGGGAAGTAATAAACCCGATATAGGTTCAAAAGGTGTGATAAGCGGGATACCGCTGGAAACTAATGAAGAGGAAATACAGACAGCACTGAAAAGACAAGGAGTAATTACATGTATAAGACTTAAGAAAAGAAATGAGCAAAGAAAGCTAGAACCATCACGATCAATTTTATTGATCTTCAAGAATAAAACTCCACCGGACACTGTCAAGATAGGATTCGAAAGCATTCCTGTAAGACCTTATGTGGAACAGGTTATCAGATGCTACAAATGCCAACACTTCGGGCACTTGAGCAAAAATTGCCATGCAAAAAGCCCGCGCTGCGCTAGGTGCGGCGATGAGCACGAATACAAGGACTGCCCTAACCAGAATTTGGCGCCAAAATGCGTCAATTGTTCAGGACCACACTCAGCCGCTTATCAAGGATGCCCGAAATTCAAAGAACAAAAAGAAATTCTCAAAGTAAAAAGTGACAATAACATATCCTACGCCGAGGCTGCCAAACAAATCAAAGCAAACCCCCCAGTGAATGCCACTTTAACGCCACCAGTACAAAACCAAAGAAATGCTTCTACCCCTGTAGAAGCTGCGACCATTGATCCCAGTAGGCCGGTTATAGTTACCCAATCAACCCAAAACGGTAATCAGGACAATCATGGCATTGAGAATGACCCCAGCAATGTTCCGTCCACGTCAGGCGTGGGAATGTTTTCAAATCAACAACAAAGAACTGAAGCTCCTAAACTTTTTGAACACACTGGAATGAAGGACAGCTTCGTCGAGTTTTAACATACCTTACTAAGGTGATTTATCTTACGAAAGCAGAAAGCAAACTGGAAAACATTCTGAAAGTTGTCACAGAACAAAGTAAAGAAATTTTAAACATCAAAATAGAACCCTCTATTTTGATGGCTCTTCTGAATGAAGAGCGCAATGACTAACATAACATCAGATGACGCAACCCCAGGATTGCACATAGTCCAATGGAACGCACAAGGTTTAATGCATCATATGGATGAGTTTCAGAATTATGTTTATAATCTTATTAAAAAGCCTCATGTTATATGTATCCAAGAAACCTGGTTCAAAGACGAAAGCTGTACTTCATTACAGGATTATAGAGGATTTTTATTAATTAGAGACACCGGTCCCAGAGGTGGAAGTGCAGTGTACATTAGAAATGATGTCATAGTTTTATCCTATACTCAAGGGACGATAGAACCAAGTGGGGAACTTCAAAACGTGGAATGTGTTTTTCAAAACAGAAAGTTCATTATTGTATTTTTTTACAATCCATGCAAAAGACTTAACAAACCAAATCCAATGGCCATAACACGGCATACGAACAATAATCTGGTTATCTGTGGTGATTTCATTGGGCATAACACTATGTGGGGGAGTAGAACAACTGATCCAAATGGCCGGGAAATCGAAGAATTTGCAGCTGAAAGCAACCTTATAATACTGAATGACGGGAAAGGAACCCGGCTGGATCCTCACACTGGCAAATTATCGTGTCTTGATCTTACACTAGTCAACCCAACTTTAGCAGCAAAAAGCAAATGGGAAGTAACTCCAGCAAATTTAGGAAGTGATCACTTTATGATTAATACTTATATAGGAAAGTCTGAAAATGTTCAGAAATAAAAAAATACTGACAGTAAGTGGTCCTTCAAGCGTGCGAATTGGGTACTTTTTAAAGATTTAGCATCAGCACAGATAACCGATGAATTATTAAAGGATTTGGATATTCAGACCTCCTATGATAATTTGTTACAAAACTATATGAAATAGCCAAAAAGTGTATCCCCAAAGTAAAATGCAAAAATGGCGGGAAATCACCGATTAGTTGGTGGAACGATAAGTGCAAAATGGCTATTAAAGAAAGAAACTCCGTAAGAAACAGGCTTACAAAACATTGTACGCCCCAATTACTACTAGAATATAAAGCCAAAAGGGCGTGCGCCCAACGTATCATTAGGGAATCGAAAGCACTTCATTGGAGAACTTTTTGTTCTACAATAAATCGTTTTACCCCCATAGGAGATGTGTGGAAAAAGATACGAGAAATCAATTTGAGTGAATCGATCTTGAAAAAAGAAATAAATCCCTGTCAACAGCGGACAACCAAGAAATAACAAATGATAAGGAGAAGGCAGATGTCTTGGCAGCAGTATTTGCAGCTGCCAGTAACAACCCAAGCATGTCAAAACAAAAACATTCTCGACTAGAATCCAGTCTGAAAAACAAATTTGAGAAATCCCCATCTAGTACAACAATTGACGAACCCTTCTTAATGCATGAACTTAAAAGTGCGATAAAAAGGTCAAACAATAATTCATCTCCAGGCCAAGATGAAATTACTTGGTCCATGATTTCTGAACTGCCTACCATTTCGCAGTTAACGTTTCTTAAGTTATTGAATAGAATTTGGGACAAGTGTGAAATTCCTAATCAATGGCGACATGCAATACTGGTGCCAATTCTTAAGAAGGACTTAAAGCCTTCCCATCCTTCGTCATATCGCCCCGTAGCTCTAACGTCCGTTCTTTGCAAGACAATGGAAAGATTGGTTCTAAATCGTCTAAACTGGCATTTTGAATGTGTTGATATGAATCCCATCCAAAGTGGTTTCAAGATGGGAAGAAACACTCTAGATCATCTCCTACGTCTTGATACCGACATAGCCAAAGCTATGGCTAACAGAGAACATGTCTTGACAGCATTTATAGATTTTGAAAAAGCTTATGATACCATCCCTAAAAGTGGCATATTAATCAAATTACTAGATTTGGGATTCTCCAAACACACGGTTGAGTGGATTCAATCTTTCCTGTCTAGCAGAACATTCCAGGTACGAATAAATGGCATGTTGTCAGAAAATTTCATCCAAGCAAATGGAATTCCACAGGGCAGTGTCCTCAGCCCCTCCCTATTTAATGTTTTTGTTCATGACCTCCCCCAGTCAATACGCCACTCAAAGCTATCACAGTTCGCAGACGATGTGGCAATATGGAAGCAGGGGAAAAACCTAAACTTTATAGCTAAGCAAGTACAGGTTGACCTAAACAACCTGACTGATTGGTGCAATATATGGGGAGCCAATCTGTCTTATAGAAAAACTAAAGTGATGGGCTTTACCAATCGTTCCTTCACCAAGCCAACACTGTTTATTCAAGGCAAAGA
The DNA here is from genome assembly GCA_029962745.1 of Echinometra lucunter. NCBI lineage: Eukaryota > Metazoa > Echinodermata > Echinoidea > Camarodonta > Echinometridae > Echinometra > Echinometra lucunter. Next base: position 24,379 of record JAPZVO010000484.1, on the reverse strand, counting down.
AATAAAAGTGGTTAATGAATTCTAGTTTCTAGGTTTAACCTTTGATTCTCATCATTCATGGAATAGCCACATAGAAAATGTATTTTCAAGATGTAAAAAGCGTCTTAATGTTTTGAAATGTTTAACGGGGACATGGTGGGGAGCAGATACCAAAACCCTGCTTTTATTATACAAATCATTTATTAGATCAATACTTGACTATGGCTGCGAAATATATGACTCTGCAAAAACTACTAAAAAGAAAAAAACTGGATATGATTCAATTTGAAGCATTAAAGATATGCTGTGGTACAACTTTTTTCCCTCACTAGCGGCACTCCAAATAGAATGCGGTGAGATGCCCTTGGAATTCAGACGAAGTCTACTCAGCTCCAAACAAAGAATTAAAATTGAATCGTCTGACACAAACCACCCCACTAGGGAGTGTTTACAAGATTGCTGGCAATATCGCCTCCTACGTTGGAAAGACGAGATTCCTTTCTTACTGTTTTCACACTGCCGAAACGGAATATCCATGCCGTTATATTTCATGACGCTTCACTTTCAAAACGCTTCCAAAACGCTTCTGGTTTCTGTTCACACTGAACCAATGAAGTCCGTTTTGAGCGAAAGCGTAATATTACGGTGTGAGAGAGTGCGGAAATACGTCATTACCCACCATGCATTTAGCTATCTCTAGCTGTATAAGCGCGCGGTATACAAACACCCAACGTATACGTAAACAAGTCTTATTGCAATTTGTTTAATTTACTGAATAATAATTTTTTATTTGTATGTATAGTTAATTTTCAAACTCATGTACGAATGCTAACGCGTTTGTTTCTTCATACATGATTCGCATCCACGCAGCTAGTAGCGTCGAACGTACGCTGCACTGCCATGCCGATCCATGCAGCTCGCTAGCGCTGCGATCGAAGATACCCGCGCTTTCACTCGTTTCCCGTATTTTCCAGGTTTTTGGTGGGAACCTGGTTGACCTTTGACATTTCATTCCGCTTTATTTCCCTTTTTCTGTACATACCAAAAAATAAAGCGTCATATTTGGAATATTCCGTTTTCAAAACACATCAAAACCTGGTGATAGACCTCACACGTTGATTGCGGAATATTTCATTCCGTTTTCAAATATGACGCTTTGCCGAGTGTTCATACCAAAGCGTTTTTTTTTTTCAAAAAACGCTTTTATTCCGTTATATTTGTTTGGTGTGAAAGTGGTATAAGAACCATCAGACCAGATGGACCAGTCGAGTCATATATTCCACCCAAACACCCACCATGGCTCTCTTCCTACCCGATTGTTTCCACTGAGCTGTCAGAACAGATATCAAAGAAAGAGAGTTTAATACTGTTTTCACACTGCCGAAACGGAATATCCATGCCGTTATATTTCATGACGCTTCACTTTCAAAACGCTTCCAAAACGCTTCTGGTTTCTGTTCACACTGAACCAATGAAGTCCGTTTTGAGCGAAAGCGTAATATTACGGTGTGAGAGAGTGCGGAAATACGTCATTACCCACAATGCATTTTGCTATCTCTAGCTTCAATATCTTGTGCTATGTACGCAATACACGAGGTATGCTACACGAAAAACGTAAACATCGTGGCTCGATCAAAATTAGTAAACTTAATTTTTTTTTGTTTTATTTGATATTATGTAACAAAACAAATCAGTTATTCAGAATAAAATGTATAATTACTTAACTTATTGCAATTTGTTTAAATTTACTGAATAATTATTTTTTTATTTGTATGTATAGTTTAATTTTTAAACTCATGTACGAATGCTAACGCGTTTGTTTCTTCATACATGATTCGCGTCCATGCAGCTAGTAGCGCCGAACGTACGCTGCACTGCCATGCCGATGCATGCAGCTCGCTAGCGCTGCGATCGAAGATACCCGCGCTTTCACTCGTTTCCCGCATTTTCCAGGTTTTTGGTGGGAACCTGGTTGACCTTTGACATTTCATTCCGCTTTATTTCCTTTTTTCTGTACATACCAAAAAATAAAGCGTCATATTTGGAATATTCCGTTTTCAAAACACCTCAAAACCTAGTGATAGACCTCACACGTAGATTGCGGAATATTTGATTCCGTTTTCAAATATGACGCTTTGCCGATCTGTTCATACCAAAGCGTTTTTTTCAAAAAACGCTTTTATTCCGTTATATTTGTTTGGTGTGAAAGTGGTATAAGTTATGCAACGAAAAATCAGGCATTTGAATTAATAAATGAAAAGTGGTCAGAACATGTGCATATTTATACAGATGGTTCAAAGAGTAAGGGTGAAGATACCAGCTCAGCAGTATATATTCCCAAATACGAGGTCGAAATAGCAAAACGCATATCTCTAGTGTCGATGTTTCGCGCTGAACAGATGGCAATCCTTTTAGCTCTCAGATGGATCCTAGAATCCACAGCAAAGAAGGTAGTGATATTTTCAGACTCCCTCAGTGTTTTGGAAGATTTAACCGACCTAAAAAGGCCTTCGAACCTTAAGTCTGAAATCTTGAATATTTTAACGATAGTAACAAGCAATGGCAGTAATGTACATTTTGAATGGATACCATCCCATTGTGGTATTGCAGGCAATGAGAAGGCCGACAGTTTAGCTAAGCTAGCAATTATGAATGACATTGAAATAAGGCTTACTTCTACCTGCCAAGAAATGTGCTTAAAAATACACGACACCTTGATGAGGCAATGGCAGAACCACTGGGATAATTCGCAAAGAGGTCGTTTTTTGTATCACATTCAACCTAGAATCAAGCCTACATTTGAGTCAAACCTACATAGTAGAAGAGATGAAAGCACAATCCATCGATTGAGAGTCGGAAGTTGTCTTCTTAATGAAACTCTGTTCAAAATAGGAAAACACCCAAATGGTCTCTGTTCATATTGTAAGAGAATAGAAAACGTTCAGCATTATATTACCGAATGTAAACAATTTGACAGAGAAAGACGCAGTTTAAGACAAATGTGTGAAAACACGCCACTTAATCTGAAAAATCTACTATCCGCCAGAAACCAACGAAATATACTAGAATATGTGCGAGTTACGCACAAATATGATATCTTGTAGAAAATCTCACTCTCTTTCTGTCTCTTTATGTCTTTCCCTTCCCCCTTCTTTTTCTGAAGTCGAGATCTAATTGTATAATGTTATGTTATGTAATGTAATGTAATGTAATGTAATGTAATGTATGTATTCTATAGTATTGTCAGTAACTGTTCGTCTTGTCTATATTTATGTCCAGTGCATGCTTCTGTTCTGTTCAGGCAACCTTGTAAATTGATGCATTTATTATTTAATTTGTATATAATCAGCTTCTTATTTTCATCTTGTGCAGATTCTCTTTTCGTTCTTGACAGGACGACATCGGCCAAAATAGGAAACTTGAGTGACGTCATGCTGTAGTGGTACACTGTGTATCTGAGTGGCCTAGATCCTTGTGATTGAGAAGCCCGCTCAACGTACGCAGCAGGGTTGGCCGGGACGCGTGTTTTTTTACCGTACCGCTAACGCGTCAGATTCTCTCATTTAATGCCGCAGAGCGTCTTGAGCAGAGGCCATTATCGCTTTCGGTACGCAAAAAAGTGCAATACCACGAAAGTTGTGCAATAATTGTGCAATACGCATGCGCTGGACTTTGCCTCGTTAGTGATTGCAGTCACTATATAGACATGAGTACACACATATACATCGAGGTTTTTACCCGACTGCTAAGAAACCACAAGTGCCTGTGAGCAAGCAACCAGGCCGGGGACCGACGGCTTAAGGTCCTCTCCGAAGGACCTGATAATGAGGATAAATTGGGGTATATTGTAATGGTAGTTTATGGCAACAAGCCCTTCCCAACCTCCAAATTCGTGCAGATTTATTCTATGAATATACTTAGAAACAAAAACTAAACTACCTGTAGTAAATAATCTGTTCTATGTTTTGTCTCAGATCTCTCTCAGTAGTGGTTTTGATTTTTCTAGGCTGCTATGCTGCATGTGCGATTTGTATAGCGCGCGCGCGAGCGAGATCGAGATAGCCGAGGCATTTGTAGACAGATAACGGCCTCCGCTCAAGTCGCTCTTTGGCATTAAATTAGAGAATATGACGCGTTAGCGGTACGGTAAAAAAAACACGCGGCCGGGACGATACATCCCCAAGCAGTGAACCAGCGAAAGCACAGGCGCACCAATTTCCCAGCTAAGAATTAATTATTACCAAACGACTGACTAGACTTTTCATTCTTGACAACGAGACTAGGCGTAAATAGTCAATTCTGACTGAAGCGCCAAAAATACAACCAACAACAACGATGACATATATACAGGTTATTATTAACCGTCATGGAAAGAGCCGTATATAGCCGCATATAGACCAATTTTACAACGCAAGAGGGCAGCAGACTGTTCGTCACAGTTCGACATACTGCGGTGGGCGCTCCAACTTTTATAGTACACAAGTCAATAGCGCGTTATGTACATTCGTTCGATTTTTTGTCTATTTTGACCAGTACATGCAGATTTATTTTAATATTTGCAATGAGAAATTATCAGGGAAGTTCAGGTCGCAGCTGTGAGGTGCTCAAATGCCACAAGAATTAGAGAAAGTTTAAAAATTGGAAGCTAACTAAGTGCGAAATTCACTCGCTTTTGACTCATGAAGCTTGTTTGTGTGAGAAGCCGTACTCCCTACACAGGTTTCCGTAAGCAATGTGAAGGAATTCGTCGCCAGTGGGTAAAAACATCAACAGAAAGGACTTTGAAGTCAAGAAACATTATCATTATGTACTTTGGCGTAAACTTTAATGAGTGAAAACATGACTTTGTAAACAGGGTAAGATTTAGGGCTCCCGTTTACTACGGCTTCTATGCTGCAATCGAACTTATACTGACAAAACTAAGTTGAAAAACCATCGAAAGTACAAAAATACATCATACCTTCATCCGTCTGATATGACCATTGTCTTACCTCATCTACCCATGTATCCATGCTTTATTTTATTGATCTAGAATAAAGTAAATGGAAAAATATCGGGGCATATCTCATATCTTACATTCATTTTGTACACAGAGCCAATCGCGGTCAGCGCGCTTGCCCACAGCAGCAAAGGCGTCGCCGATAGATAAATACCAGAGTGGATTTATAGAGAGAGTGGCGACACGCTTATGTACAAGCTATGGGGCGCGCGGTCAAAGGTCAAACATGGGGATCAAAATAGTTCCCTCCCAGTCTGTTGCGTCGTCTGCTACCTACATGAACAGAAGGAAATTGAGTGCCTTGCTGCCAGCTTGCAAGACGATATTTGATTGTATCCACATTTTACTGACAGCATGTATAAAGCTTCCCGAATGAAGGAAATGCAGCATAAAAGCTAATTTGATTCCAGTGAAAAAGGTCTTCTGTTTTAAGCCAGAATGGCATTTACTAATCATTCCCCTGCAGCTGTTCGTTATCACGATTGTTTTCAAATGCTTTTATTCAAACATAATTCCGAATTTTGTTAGCATACACTATACTGCTATGCCCAACCTTATCCTGATGTGTCTGATCATCCCCCCCCCTCTCTCTCTCTCTCTCTCTCTCTCTCTCTCTCTCCATCTCTCTCTTTCAGCTTTCTTTTTAATAAGGATTAATATAAACTCATTTGATAATCATTTTGAGCAAACTCTATTCTTGCAAACGGCAGTTCATCCCGGGGCTCGATTTTTTTCGCCGACAGGGGTGTGTCGCTGAAGCCTTCATAACCGTACCCATGTTTAATGGTCATTTTGGCAGAGCAGGGCACCCATTATTAGGGATTATGCACCTCGGATGTATAGGCCTACTCTAAAGAATAAAATTACTCATTTTTAACAAATGAGGGGCATGTTAAGGGATTTCCCGACTCTCGGATATGTACTCTTAACAATAGAATTGCTGATTTAAAAACAAGGCGTTTGCGATGTTGTGTCTCGCCCACTTGTGAAAATAACTAGAAATATCGCGATCTGTGATGGCACACAACAGAACTGTATCGAAAGCTCATGTCATAAGAGAGTCTTGCACGTAAACTTTAACCGTTCAACGTTTGACCTGTAATGACCTTTGACCTGACCATGTGACCTCTGACTGGACCATAACATGCAGGTCCCCTTAGTGCATCTACAACCCAAGTTTGATAGATAAGTGTCACACGGTTGCAGAGTTTTGTGTCATAAGAGAGTCTTGCACGTAAACTTTAATGTTTGACCTGAAATGACCTTTGACCTTACCATGTGACCTATGACTGGACCATAACATGCAGGTCCCCTTAGTGCATCGACAACCCAAGTTTGATAGATAAGTGTCACATGGTTGCAGAGTTTTGAGTCATAAGAGAGTCTTGCACGTAAACTTCAACGTTTGACCTGAAATGACCTTTGACCTTACCATGTGACCTCTGACTGGACCATAACATGCAGGTCCCCTCAGTGCATCTACAACCCAAGTTTGGTTGAAAAGTGAGTCACGGTTGCAAAGTTATGTGTGATAAGAGAGTCTTGCACGTCAACTTTAACATTTGACCTGAAATGACCTTTGACCTTACCATGTGACCTCTGACTGGACAATAAGATGCAGGTCCCCTTAGTGCATCTACAACCCAAGTTTGATTGAACAGTGTCACACAGTTGCAGAGTTTTGTGTCATAAGAGAGTCTTGCACGTAAATTTTAACGTTTGACCTAAAATGACCTTTGACCTTACCATGTGACCTCTGACTAGAGCATAACATGCAGGTCCGCTTAGGGCATCTACAACCCAAGTTTGGTTGAAAAGTGAGTCACGGTTGCAGAGTTTTGTGTCATAAGAGAGTCTTGCACGTAAACTTTAACGTTTGACCTGAAATGACCTTTGACCTTACCATGTGACCTCTGACTGGACCATAACATGCAGGTCCCCTTAGTGCATCTACAACCCAAGTTTGGTTGAAAAGTGAGTCACGGTTGCCAAGTTATCTTTCATAACGTTTGTGACGGACGGACGGACGGACGACGGACGGACGACGGACGGACGACATTTGGATCCCTTAGTCTCGCCTTCACCTCCGGTGGGCGAGACAAAAAGTGAGGAGCATGTTTAGGGATTTTGCGACTTGAAACTATACCCCATGTTTAGGGAACTCTTCCCAAAAAGTGACTCATCTCAGAGACACACCCCCCCCCCCGTATACCATATTAGGCCCGTGTCCCCCCCCCCCCCCCCGGCCAATCCATTTCCTCAATATTAGGTGTCAATTGGTTAAATTTTATATCATGAAGTAATGCTGAAATCAGTTCACTCTACCATCACTCAATAATCTTTATTTCTTCTCTATAGCATATCTTCTATAATCACTCTCCTCTTTTGTTGTCTGCATTCGTTGATTATAAAAAATTCATTTTAAAAGATTTAGCTTTGTTCCTCTCTCTCACTCTCTGTCATTCAACTCAACAAAACTCTCCACGTTTTTGGCCTTTTCTCTCTTTCTTTATATCTATCACTATGTCTACACTGTCTTCAGATCATCCCTTTTCTCTCTCTTGCATTCTGTCAATTTCCGATTTTCTGGCCATAAATTTCCCCCTCCCCAATCCTGCATATGCGTTGAAAGACATACCCCTCTCCACAAAGCATTCTTGAAGTATAACAGACTTTTAAACTGGGTTTTTGTACAGAACATGAAAGAATCATTTATTCTAGTGAAATTATTAAAATGCTAAATCTGATTCAATGTCTCTAATCAAATGAATGTTAATTCTATTAACACCCCCTCCCAAATAATAATGAAAGGAGAAGGGAAACTCTTCAATCTTTGCATTAGGGCAGAAATTCCAAGGGGGGGGGGGCATGTCCTCACAATCATGTACCCACAATTTGGAAGGTGGAGGCATTTTATCAAACCTAGCTTCCCCCCCCCCCCGCCCATTTTTTTCGGGGAGGGATTTTTAATATTTTTTCAGTGAAGTTTCAGATACAAGGAGACACCTATTGGAATTTCTTATGCTTCCCCTCACCTTTCAAGACAGATTTCCATCCATGAGTGCAGCACGTAGTTTTGGCAACGTTTATGAAAATCAGCTTGAATACTGCTCACATACTGACCAGTAGGAACTAATTATCAGTATAGACTGCTACTTTCTAAGTCAATTATTTAGCATAAACGATCCAATTGTATTGGTGTTCATTGCGCTTGCAACATATTGGCTTCCACCTCAAAAGGGAAGTTCATCTTCAATTATTTTATCATAATAAAAGTTGAATGTAAGTAACATGACAGTGAAAATTTGACCATCTCTCTATTATAGCAAGAAATTCATAATTCAATTTCAAGTATACTGCTTGGATTTCAATACTGAAAACACTTGATTTTTCTGTACATGCCATCAAAGCAAGAATTTTTCACTTGGCCGAGGGAAAAAATGAGATGAGTACATGGCCGTAGGTAGAAATTTTTTTCAGGGGGGGGGGGGAGACATGTATTTTTCTTTTTTTGAACTTGAAAACGAGGGAGTGAAGTGACCGAGCTGGTCACAAGGATACTTTTGTATCTTTAAAAGTGAAATTGAGGGATTTGGTGGATTTTGAGAAAATTTTCAGTAAAATTATGTCAGTTTTTAAAATTTCGGAGGGAGGGGGGAGGGGCAACAGCTCCCCCCCCCCGTATCGCCATGGACGAGTATGAAATAAATTTTTATACTTCAAAACTAACATGCAACAAAAAATATTGCATTTGGTAGCATAATTTCTGTACCTATGAATTCTATAGTTACGTCATATGGAAAATCAAGACTTTCATAGTAAAAAAAAAAGGAATTTTTCTACACATACTAAAAAAAATCATTTGTTAAAATAAAATTTGAATGTGAGTAACATGCCATCAAAGCAAAAAAAGATTCGCTCAGCTGAGGACAAAAATCAGATGAGTACATGGCCATATGCAGAAACTTTTTTCAGGGGGGGCAAGACACGTCAAAATTTTTGGAAAAACTCAGTCACAAGAATACTTTTGTATTTTTAAAAGTCAAATTGTAGTATTTGGTGGATTTTCAGAAAGTTTTCAGTAAAAAATGTCAGTTTGCACCCCTTCCCCTCTGCACCCCTTTCCCCTGCTGTGTACGGCCATGGATGAGTATGAAATAAATTCTTATAGTTTAAAACTAACATGCAACAAAAATTACTGCATATGGTAACACAATTTCTGTACCTTTGAATAGTTTCACAAGAGACTCTAATTTCTCTTCAAAGGTAGTAGCCCACATTTGCAAGCATCAACCAATCTGCACAAAAGCTTTACTTTATATTGCTATAAGCCACAGAAAGACACTTGCAAAGTTTTAGATCTCAGTACATTAACACAACACTTTTCTTTAATTTTCTTTGTTTTGTAAAGGTGCCTTCCTGATGCTTTAAGAGCAAAATCATTCATTTTTGACTTATTCTTTGGAATATTTGTTGTAAATTTGATAACATGATAGTTTTACTTTATCTCTCATCTAAAATTGAAATTAACTAATTTCTCTTCAAATTCTGAAACGATGTAGGGCAAATGCTTAAACATAACAATAAGTTTTGAACATCACATTAAAATACTCAGCTAAATGCCCCTACCTTTCTTTGAAATATTTCATGGCTTGATGCCAAAAGTTTGAAGATGTAATTGACTGACCTAATGGCAAATTTTAAAACTATAATGAATCCAAATCAGATTCACAATTTGGAGAGGGCATCTCCTATTTGCTCTTGACAATACCTGTTTTGGTGACAAATGAACATTTAATGGGGAGAATAGGCTACTCATTCAAAACAAAGTGCTAGGACCACACAAACAATATACAAAAAAAGAACATCTTTTTAAATGTCCTGAAATTTTTGAAGAACTTTAGCCCAATAATGATTTGTTCCCATCAGATGCAAGGGTTTCAGTAGCTTGTGGCAGTTGTCAGTGAAAATGAGATTCTTTTACAGGCTGCCCTGACTTCTTCACCATATGACATATTCACAAAGAAATGTGTACTGAAACTTGAAAGGGGGAAAAAATCAAAGAAAAAAAGAATGCAATGAGTCCTTTAACTTCACAATTCTTTGTTAACCAGAATAAGAAAAACAAGGTGGGATATGGGAACATTTCCCCTTCCCCTTTCTAAATTTCTGTCTATGCCAAAGCTAAATTTTAGGCTACTGCCATGGACACTGACTGCCTGAAATTCCACCACTTATTTGGGCAGGCAGTAACATTGTATCTCTACTCAGCCTGTGTTTGGTCTATTTTCTTGCCCGCAGCAGATGTAAATCTCTGCCCGTTTCTCTCTGTCTTTGCCAAAGATTGCGGTTTGATGATTCCTCGTAGCATGCATCATTTTGATTTTGATCTGCAAAAGAAAATAGAATAAAGAGGAGAAAGTAAAGAAAGACAGGAGAAGGGGAGAGAGAGAGAGAGAGAGGGGAGGGGGTTAGAAAGATAAAGGGAGGGCAGAGGAAATGAAAGAAAGACAAATAGAAATAGTTTATATTATCAGATTATTCATGCTTTCAGCTCCTTTCATTACTGAAAAAATGACATGTAAACTAACCAACATTAAAAATGTCTTTACTCTATCAATTTTTAAAAACTGATAATGAGATAACTAAGCAGATTAATTAAGTCAGTTCATAATTACTGGAAAAGAAATTATTTGAACCATTCCAATATTAAAAGAAATTTAGCCAAGGCTACGTAAGGTTTATGTATGAATTGATCTTATGATGCTGGTCACATATTCATCAGATAGAGACTGTTGTACTCATGATATGATCTGTGCTTTAACAAAGAAGTTTAATAATGCAATATCAGTATGCAAAATTACCTCTAAATGCTGAAGTCAAACAAAAAAGTTAAAATGACACCTGCCAACATTTCTTTCATGGCATATCCTGCCTCTCATGAAGCGAAGTTCTGTATTGAAGTTCTGTATCTTCAGTCTGTGTCAACTCCATCAAATCATTAATTATGGTCCAGCATCCTGTAATGAATATCAAAGAGTAAATAATTATCATTGAATAAAAACAATCCATGGAGGAATCACAGAATGTTATCAAATCTATGTTTACTTCATCATGAATTCATGTGTACAAAACAATGAAACTTGCATTCCAATATACGAAATTTAAGGGTAAATTTAAGTGCAGCCAATACCCGCTTCCCCCAAAAAAACTATTTAAAAAAAAAGTAACGATGAACAATGAGGTTATCATATCATATTTTCTTGAGATTGCTAGTTGCTAATAAAGGCAAAGTCTAAATTATCCATATACTATGTGAGGTTTTAAGTCTTATAATTAGTAGATACCAGTGGATTTGTGGTCCAGTGCACTCGTCCTAAATGATTACATAATTCTGCCAAAGGATTTCTCATACAGGCATTAACAAGTCTGCACAAGAAATAAACACAACAATAATACTGGGGTAGGCCCTATACAGATTCTGCATGCAAAACTGTAACAATTTGATTTTGATTCAGTTTTTTCAACCAATTTATTGAATTAACACTGAAATTCAGTTGATCTTCAGTAGATCTGGAACTAACTGAACAGAACTTAGATATCTAGTCTTCTAGAGACTAAAGCTCTAGATCCAGGTCTAGCATTGACTGGACTAAATCTAAATCTTTTCTTGGCCTTGGGCTTGGGCCTGGTCTTACTCTTAGTTTCGAGGGGGAATTTTGGTTTGGGACTAACTTAGCTAGGCCTAGACTCTAGTAGCCTAGGCCCTAGAGTTTAGGGCAAGGCTTGGGATTTTTAATTCAAATATTTACTAATTTAGGTCTTTAGTCTTTACTTTACTTAAGGCAAACCTAAATTATTATCATTAAAAGTGCAGACTCAAAAAATGAACATAAGATTTGAAACGTGTGCACGAAGCCCCAAAATTTCAGCATGGACCGTGGCTCTTGCTCTAGCCGAGGTTAGCCCTAGGCCCCTAGGCCGCCCGCCTCGGCTTTGCCCGAGTTGGCCGTGCCGTGGACGGCGCTAGCCACAAAATCAAAATAGTTCCCTTAACATTCCAGTGGTCCCTCATGCAGTATTTCTATGTATGGTTTTTGTCTAAATTTACGCTATTTTCGTTAAAAATAACGAAATTAAAGAAATGGCAACCTTGAAAATAATATGCAAATATTTTTTCCAACACATCATAACCATCAGCACTGGCAGAAAATGCGAAAATAATCTTTAATCGTCATTTTTCTCCCTAAAAGAAAATGAAAATTGGATTTGTTAAACCGGCGTTTATTTACATTGAAAAGACATAACGCAAACTCCACAGGATCAGACTTAATTGATATAAAAGTGATACCACTGTGCTAGAAAAATATTTTTTCAGGGAAAATGTGGTATCAGAATCAGAAAACGAAAAGAGAAAATTCGACTTACTGAAATTTCAAAACATGTATCATTTCACCACAGACGCTGCTGAAGCAGAAAATCAGCCGAGGGCTAGGGAACTATTTTTGAGCTCCATGAAATAACTGACCAATCAGAAACGACTTCCGTTTTCGTCACTCTCTCTATAAATCCACTCTGATAAATACATAAACCGGCCGTGAAATTGGTCTATAGCAATCAGGGCGTCTGCCGTTAAACCTCTGCCGCATGTAGCCCCTGGGGCCTTTCAAAAGGGGGCCCCAAAATGGTTTTGATCATGCGAACGACAGAGGCGTCGATCCTGGGGGAAGGGGGGGGGGGCAGTTGCCCCCCCCCAGAAAATATTTGAGGGGCAAAGATATCATTTCCCCCCCCCCCCCCAATAATTTCCCAACCAAAAAAAATAAGAAAAAAGGAAAAAGAAAATACAAAAAGAAAAGAAAGGAAAGGGAAAGAAGGAAGTGAAATGAAAGCGTAAAACAAGGAAAAAGAAAAAGAAAATGGGACACTGGGAAGCGTTCGCTCGCATTTAAGTATCTTAACCAATGCCGATGATAATTACTATTCTTATGAAAGGAAATCGGTTTGATTCTTGTGTTTCTATCTAATGTTATACTATTCTTCTACTCATAGGAAGTAATATAACCAAACAATATATCACTCCTAAAAATCGGGCGGCCAGTTGACCTAAAAATAGATAAACTTTCAGGAGATAACGGCCTGGATGAAAAGAACGCAAAACAAAAACATATTTTTCATTACCTCGCTCGCTACTCTCGTTGGTAAAAGCTATATACAAGATGATTTCGGGCAGCAAGTAGCTTATCATAGCAGCGAGATTCCAAAATATCATTATATTTGGGCAGCAAGGTGGTTGACAAAGATTTTGGGACGAATCCATATAATTTTGCCGGGATCGGTCGTTGACTTTGCTCGCTATGGTAGAAACAGAATGGATTCGCACTGCAAGCGAGGTAGCTAAAACAGTGTCATATTCGGCACACAGGTGATCGGATGTATTATTTAGATATCATACAGGCATGACAGGTTTATAGTGTATTCTGATGATAATGATATATATTCTGTTCTTGTATAGCACATATCACATTTTTATCACATTATTATGATGACGAAATAACACTTCTGTCATATGGAAAAGGGTATATTTTTCCTCGATCGCTGCGCTCATTAGTTTGATACTAATGGTTTTGAAAAGCAAACAAATTCGGTGAGATGAGACCTAATAGATATTGTAGATGTTTCATTGGTTCACAGCGTAATTTGCCGAAGGGTTTACTACATCTACCTTGAAAAACAGTGTGTGCTTCCTCGCTCGCTTCGCTCGCTCGTAATATTAAAAAAAAAACCAGAGTGGTTTGGGGGCAGCAATAATGGATCAGCGATGTGACAAAATAGAGTTCATATTTGGCAGCGAGGTAAGCATATACATATATATTAGGTATCATTTATGCCTATATGATAACCAAACCTTTCTCTCATAACAAGAAATGTGTTATTTTTTTACTCGCTCGTTTCGCTCGCTCGCAAAATTGAAAAAAAAAAAGCAGGATGGTTCACATGGCAAGTTGTGTAATTTCCCCAAATTGAAAATGCTTCACGTTGATACAGCCATGTATATATATATATATATATATATATATATATATATATATATAATATATGTGTATATATATATATATATATATATATATATATATATATATATATACACACACACACATACATGTATGTGAGGGTGTGTGTGTGTGTACAAATACGTATGTACATATTTATACGATCAGTAGCCGTGGGTTCATCTGCGCTTGGTCGTCTTGCCCCCCAATCCGAAAAATGGATCGACGCCTCTGGCGAATGAGGTACAACATGAAACCCATGCACGGCAGATTTTGCGGCATATTAACCTGAATAAAGAATTTTTCTGCTCCTACATGCCCGGCAGACGCCACAAAGGGTCCCTAAAAGAGGATGCCGGTCATACGACTGAGATACCACTTGAAACCAGTTTTAGATAAATTTTTGAGTGCCCAGAACACGAAATGGTCCATGACAGACAATTTTTCTGCTGCTTTGTGCCCAGCAGGCGCCCCGAAAGGGCCAGTTTTAGGCTATAGGTCAAGCGAACAAGGTACCACATGAAACCGATGGCAGATTTTGTGGCTCATCACACAGATTACGGAATGGCCCATGACAGACGAATTTTCTGCTGCTTTGTGCCCTGCAGACGCCCAGAAAGATGGGCCCGATTGCCCTTTTCGTATGGTTGACCCAGGTTAAACATACATACCACTAAAAATTAGTTTAAAATGGTCAGGTCGAACTACCGAATGGGCCATGGAAAACAAATTTCCTGATGCTTTGTGCCCGATGGACGCCTCCAAAGAGTGGCCCGAGGGCCCCTTTCTGTAGCATTGAGCCAGATTAAATATTCAAATTACCATCTTACACCAATTTCCCGAGGCTAATGTAAAAGAATAGGAAATGGGTCTTTGCCAGTCAAGTTTTCTACTGCTTTTAAGCAGCCATACGTCTAATACAGCCTCATGCAGTTAAACGAGAAAGCTATATCGCTTAAAAAAGAGAAAGAAAGAAAGAAGAAATAGCTGTTGTTGGTACAAGCAAGATTATTATGACTATATACAACGGTAATTGGGCGGTATGCCATAAATCGCTGTGCTTGTACCACGGATACCATGGATTTTTTTTTCTCCAAAAGATGCCAACTATAGGAATACAAACAGAGGACGTCTCATGGTAGAATAAGACAAATTTCCTGATGCTTGGTGTATGCCAGATGCCCAAGTATTAAATATGGGCTACAGGAGCCCTCTTTCAAACCTCTGACCCAGATTGAAAATCACTGGTATCGCATGTCCATGTTGATCTTACAGATCACGGAATTTGCCATTACCGACAAATTTTCTGTTGGTTAGGCCCCCAATAGCCTCGAAAGCCCCCCCCCCCCCCTCCCCAATGGGGCCTCTGTCAAGTGTGCCAGATCTACCCTGTAATAAAGAATTCACTGGTAGAGAAAACCCAAACACTCCCCGCAATGTTTTTAAACTTTTGAGCAAAAATAAAGGCCCGGGGGATTACCACTGCACCCTTAGTACATGAAGTTGACGGTATACCATCATGGTGGAAACATGGGTACAGAGGATTGGGGATACCAGCTGAAACCGTTTTTAATAAACACCAAACGGCCTATGTAAGACAGATTTTTTGATGCCTTGTACTCGAGTGATGTACCTATCATATCTTCCATGGCACCCCTCCCCCTTTGGAGGTTTTGCCCCAGACACAATGAGCTATCTAGCTCTGTTGTGGCCATGCGCCACTCTCCGTTTACTAACCGTTTAAAAAAAAAAATCCTTTTTGTCTCTCTTTTTTCGAGAAGCAAGGATGGAGGATAGCCAGGAAATGGCTAAAATCGGCTACAAAACGGTTAGAATATGGCGACAAATAAACAGAAGCAACAACATACCAACAACATGAGATAAACTGCTTTATAAAGAATACTGTATTTCATTAAAATAGAAAAGAAAATAACAACAACAAAACAAATGTGTAAAAACAAGAAAGTTTAGTCAGCTTTCTGAATTTCTGATCAAAATGTACTTTTCAAAAGTCTGATCAAAGTCAAAATCTTAATTATCCATTATCATGTTATGTTCAACATGACGGTTGCCATGGACACGCCTAAATTTTGCGAAAGTAGTGCTTCTTTCATGAAAAAGCGTGAAAACATGACGTAAGTTTTGAAAGTAAACTCAACAAAAAAAGAAAGTAAACACTTTTTTCAAGTTCAGATTTTTCATAGAAGACTTTGATAAAGACCAATATCATACATCAAGTTAAAGGAAATTTAATGGTCTTTTGATCTGGTACGCGAACGTAAAGAAAAAAACCTTACCCCTCAGTGAACATATCCGTTTTTCTCTTCCAGGGTACAACAGTAAAATAGCAAAATTGGGCTGTTTGTCATTCATGTGTAAATGCCCTTCTACTTAACTATGGGAACAAAAGATTCAACTTACACAATGTAACGGCATAATAATGAGCCTTCGCTCTCTAAATCTCTTTCTACCCCCCCCCCCGAAAAAGAGGGAAAATGAAGAGAGAGAGAGAGAAAAAAAAGAGAAGAAGCTTCTGTTACGTCCAATATTTAAATGCCATCTAGAGTAGACACAAGAGTGACTAAATGCCTCAAATTTGATTTTAATCAATTTTCAATTAGTAAAATTAATTGTCTTTCAACCTGGTACGCAAACATAAAATGAGCTTTGAGCATTAGAGAACACATTCATTCAACTGTTCTAAATCGCCAAAGTACATGAAGTAAAAGTTTTAAAAATGCCGCCATTTTTTTTTCTAAGTCAAGCGACTTGAAATTCACCGTCATATTGCACTGGAAATTACAAACAAAACATGATTAAAGTTTGCATGCTCCGTTGCCCTTCAATCTTCAAATCTAAAAATGGACCAAAGAACAACCAAAGTGGCATAGCACGCCGGGGAGATTAAGGACAGTGCCCCATTTGGGGTATGCTTTGAAAACAACATTAATGTTCCCTGGAAGTGCAGTGCACTCAATTCCACAGGTTACACCACTGAGTAACCATACGTGTATACTGTCATTACATTTGGCTCAGAAGTTCATAAATTCATGAAGTCATGGAAAAAAATCACACTTGGTTCATTTAAACACTCACGTGGTTACTCCTGATGTCATTTAATTTGGACAAAAACAAAAGCTTCTCTCTTTTCTTCTCTTTTCCGTTTCCCTTTTTTTTTCGGGGGGGGGGGGGGTAGAGGTAGAGGGGTGGGATGGGAGGAGGGCAAAGGCTCAATTATGTGATTTCAGGCAAGTCTCTCAATATGTTCACGATGTTAGTTTGATCTCTTGTTCCCATTGATGTGGAAGGGCATTTACAATGAATGGCAAACTGTCAATTTCTGCAATTTTTACTTTTGTACCTTGGAAGAGAAAAACGAATGTGTTCACTCATGCGTAAAGTTTCTTTTTATGTCTATCTACCAGATCAAAAGACCATTAAATTTCCCTTGATTTGATATATCATATTGATTTTTTATCAAAGTCTTCTACAAAAATCTGAACTTGAAAAAGTGCTTACTTTCTTGTTTTGTTGAGTGTATTTTCATTACAAGTTAACATGATAAGCAGGGATTCTCAATGATTATGTTCAATCCATTGGACATTGCAGTTGGCCATCCACCATATATTGAATATGGAAATAAATTAGACAGACAACAATCAATAAGCATTTTTGCAGAACTACTATTCCATTGCATGAAAGACGTATGAAAAAAAAATCCATAACACCTGTGCTTTCTTTTCTTAGTTATTGCTGTGTTAAATCAGAACTGGGATCATGAATGATTGACATAACAAGGTAGTTTTTATGTGGTAACTTGGATATCCATCGCATAGAGAACTGTATTCTTATTACATGCTTTATAATTATAGTGATATTATGTTATAATTTTTCTAATCGGGGCAAAGTTTCGAAAGGCAATAAAAGGGGAGAAGGTGTCTCTCAAGTACAAGGCATTAGGAAATCTATCTTGAATAGGCCTTTTGGTGATTAAACCCTTGTTGTCACCATGATGGTATACCGCAAATTTTAAGTACCATGAAGAAATGTTTGGAAAAGTTAAATTTTGGGGAGGAATTCTGGAATTGGGTTGAAGTACATTATGAACAAATAGTAAGTTCGGTAGTGGTAAATGGTCGGATAACAGAGCAGTTTGAAATACAAAGAGGAATAGGACAAGGCTGTCCTCTCTCGGCCCTTCTGTTTGTTACTGCACCTGATTTTGTTGCTAACAAGATACGTAAAAATGATCGCATCAAAGGTGTATGTTTTAATGAGTCCAGTGGACATTTTGAGTTAAAGTTGCTACAATCTTCTGACGATTCGACTTTTTTGTTGGCGAGTTTAGATCATTAGAAGTAATTTTAAATGATTTTGGAAGGGTGGCGGGTCCAAAAATAAACAGGGAAAAAACTGCATTGTTATGGATTGGTAGGAAAGAAAAAAGATTGAAACTGCCAAACATTGATTTGACATGGACAGACGGTCTGTAAAATACCTTGAGTTTTCGATCTCAAGCAATGAACAAGTGGCTTGTAACGCAAATTGGGAAGATAAGTTGAAAAAATGCAACGGCTTTTAGATAATTGGTGTAAGAGAAATTTAACACTATTTGGTAGAGTGGCGATCTTAAACATGTTAAAGCAACAGTGAACTGACCCTTATTATGATGTATTTACAACAGCGCCAACTTACTGCTACTCAAAACCAGAGACTCTTAGAAACATTATATCCTTTGTGGCTTCTCGTGAATTTCCTTAATATGAATACAAATACATTTTAACAGATGTTACTCAAAAAATAAAGCTCTCATTGATCAGAATAGAGCATGCTGGGAGCAAAAAGGGGACAAAATCAGTAGTTTAGGACTGAGAGGGCGCTATTTCAACATCCCATACAAGGGTGCCAGTTCGCTCTGGCTTGAAAGAGTTTGGCCTTGAGCCAAGTGGTGCACTTGCTTATACTTAATCAAGTTCCATCTATGATTATAAAAAGATTAAATAAAATAGTTTTTAAAATTTCTTTGGAAAACAAAAGTAAAAAAAAGTTAGTAAATGGAGAATTAGTGGGGATTTAAAATGTACTACTTGTCAAGTATATGAAGATATATCACATGCTTTGGTTACATGTTGAATAAAAGCTTTTGGGCATATATTACTTAGTTGATCGAAAAAGTCTTTCACAAGCAAGTTGAAATTAACATTGATCTTTTGATTAAAAATAACGAAAATGAGGAGATAGACGATTTTATTACAATAGCTTTTTGGACAATTTTCTAAATCGATTCTGGTACGCAATTATGAGGGTGTTGATAACAGGGAATCTAGTTTAGGATATTTGTTTGCCTCTGAATTACGAAAGAGGCTAGAGGTAAACAGATTATGCACTGGCAAACCTTTGTTCAGACTCCCAAATGAATTATATGATTTTGCTTGATTTTGTTTAAAGTTATCATAAGTGAATGTAAAATGACATTTTGGATGTTCTTGTGGATGTTAAAGAGATCATGAATAAATGCGATTCAAAAGAAGAAGAAAAAAAAAGTACCGTGGGTGCACTGCCAATTCCCCCTTTTTACAAATGTTTCCCTTTTAAAGACATTGCATGTTGCAATGTTTATGTTTTTGTTTTTTTTAATTCCTTTTAATTCTTTACCACAGGGTAAATGTCGCTCACTTGACAAAGGTGCCGTTTGGGGGACTATGAGGGCGATTGGATCAGAGGTTTGAAAGAGGGCCTCTATAGCCCATATGCACAAAGTAGCAGGAAGTACTTTCCAGTCTGAGTAGGACGTCCTCTGTTCGTATCCATACATGTATGTGAAATTCGTTTATCCTTTGCAAAAGAGATCCACGGTATCCATCGAACCAGCACAGCGATTTATGGCCGTTGTATGTATTGATAATAATCTTGCTTGTTCCAATAGCAGCATTTCGTCTTCTTCTTCTTCTTCTTTTTTCTTCTAAAGCAATATAGCTTTCTCGTTTAACGGCATGAGGCCCCATTAGACGTCTGCCTCTAAGCAGTAGAAAACTTGACCGGCAAAGACCCGTTTTTTATCCTTTCAGATTAACCTCGGCTTAATTGGGTTATATTACACGGTAACTAGAATATTTAATCTGGGTCAAGGCTAGCCATTCCCGTCCGTTTTCTCTATCCTTTCGAGAAGAAGAAAGAGAAACAAAACGTATGGAAAACGGCTATAGCTAGAAAATGGCGAATGGCCACAACAGAGATAGCTCGCTGTGTCTGGGGCAACCCCAAAGGGGAGAGGGTTGCTAAGGGATCTATTATGGGAAGTCGCTCGAGTACAAGCATCAGAAAAATTATCTGCATTGCCCTTTTTGGTGTTTATCAAAACTGGTTCAGCTGGTATCCCCCAATCCCCGGTACCCATGTTACCACCATGATGTGTATACCGTCAATTTTCGAGGTGTGCAGTGGTAATCCGCTGGGCCTTTTTTTGCCTCAAAAGTGTGCCCTTTAAGACACTATGGGGGGGGGGGGGGGGGGGTTAGGGTTCTTTCTACCTGTGAATTCTTTATTGCAAGGGTACATCTGGCTCATTTGACAGAGGCCCCATTTGGGGGGCTTTGGGGGCTATGGAGGCCCCTAACAAACATAAAAATTTGTCGGTTAATGGCAAATTCCGTGGTTTTGTAAGATCAACATGAACATGCGACACTGGCGATTTTTAAGCTGGGTCAGAGGTTTGAAAGAGAGCCTCTGTAGGGCATCTGGCATGCAACAAAGGACTGATGAGGAAGGAATTTGTCTTACTTACACATGGGACGTCCTCTGTTTGTATTCCTACATTTGGTATCCTTTGTAAAAAGATCCAAGGCATCCATGGTACAAGCACAGCGATTTATGGCATACCGTCCAATTACTGTTGTACATAGTCATAATCCTGCCTGTATACCAGCATTGTTTTTTTTTTTAATTTTTTTTTTTGGGGGGGGCAATATAGCTCGTTTGACTGCATGCATGGCATGATGCCTCATTGGGCGTCTGGCTGCTTATAAGCAGTAGAAAATTTGACTGGCAAAACCCATTTCTATTCTGTGAAATTAGCCTCGGCTAATTGATGTTTGATGGTAACTAGAATATTCAGTCTGGGTCCAGGCTACATAAAGGGGCCTTTGAGTCACATTTTGTGGCGTCATTTACCCAAAAGAGACAAATCCTACGTGGTGATTTCCGTGTTTTTGACTCGTGCATTTATTTCATTTTTTTCAGGTTTGTACCCCATTTATTGGGTCTAGGGTCCTTTTGGAGGGTGGCCTATGGCCCTATGAGACGTCTGGAGGGCACTGGGCAGCGGAAAAGTTTGTCTGTCGTGGCCCTTCCCGTTAGTTTAATGTCAACATGACCTTTCAAAACTGGCTGTTAGTGATACCTAGGTTGGAAACTAGGTCAAACCTACGTAAGAGACCCTCTGGCCACTCTGTAGAGGCGTCTGCCGGGCATAGCAGTAATTTGTCTGCCATTGCCCATTCGGTAGTCTTTAAGATAGACCTTACCCTTTCAGTCTGGTTTTAAGTGATCTGGTAGGCTAGGATAATTGGGTAGGTCAAACATACGAAAGGGCCCTCGGACCACTCTTTGGGGGTGACTTCCGGGCACAAACCAACAGGAAATGTGTCTGCCATGGCCCATTCGGTAGTCGGTAAGATCGACCTGACCATTTCAAATTGGTTTAAACAATAAGGGAGATTCCCTTTTTAGAGAGAACGTTGAGCTTCTTCGTTTTAGATAACAGTGACTCCCTCTGACAGTGAGGACCGCTGTGAAACGGGTACAAAGTCAATGCTTTCCCTTGACTGCTGTCCTTAAAAGATTCATATAAAAAACTCCATGGCTTGTGGAATGTGAAAATTTACTCAGTGAAAGTCGATAATGAAGCTCATCCACGCGGAAAATAAATATTCACAAGCTATGGTTCTTTTTTTTAATATGTTCTGTGTGTGTTGTAGTTGCTGCTGAATTTACTTAGTGATTGGGAGTTGCAGATAATGTCCCAGGCGTTCTATATTATTATCTGCGCGGTCGGATTTATATAATCGAGTGAAGCACTGGCCACACATGGCTATACATTAGTACGACACGATGAGGAGAGCGACAGAGAGAGAGAGAGAGAGAGCAAAAGGGAGCGCGAACGAGGATTACGTAATTCTCACTTCGCACTTTGCTCGTTGAATAGGCTAATTCGCCAACGGGCTGGAATTAGAATTTCGTAACGGCTGACCTCGTGTGTCGAACTGGATCATTAGGTCATCCCCCCGCTGGCCACTCAATATAAAAGTAAACCATTCAATCTTCCCTCAAAATAGGGAGTCTCCCTGACTGTTAAAGTGGCATAGGATGTTTAACCTGGGTCAAACATACGAAAAGGGCCCTCAGGCCACTCTTAATGGCGCGTCTTTCGGGCACAAAGCAGCAGAAAATTCGTCTGTCATGGGCCATTTCGTAATCTGTGTGATGAGCCGCAAAATCTGACGAAGGTGTCATGTGGTACCTCGTTTGTTTGACCTGTAACCTATATTTAATAATTGGCCCTTTCGGGGCGCCTGCTGGGCACAAAGAAGCAGAAAATTTGTCTGTCATGGGCCATTCCTTGTTCTGGGGCACTCAAACATTATCTGAAATTGATTTCAAGTGGTACCTCGTTTGTATGACGACACCCACTTTCAGGGGCCCTTTGGGGGCTTCTGCGGGCACTAAGCAGAAAATTTTGTATGTCATGGCGGGCCATTCTGTATTCAGTGAAATATGCCGCAAAATCTGTCGTGGGTTTCATGTGGTACTCGTTCGCATGAACAAACCCATTTGGGGGCTCCTTTTAAAAGGCCCCATGGGGCCACATGCAGCAAAAAGTGCAACGGCAAACGCCCAGTTTGGTATATGCGGGGTTTCTACCCAGGCATTCCAATACTCAGATGTTGGTACCTCGTTCACATATCAAAAGTCACCTAGCTGCCGGCCTATATAGGCTAGTTTTAACATGAGTTTATATCTTGCCCAAAACATCTTTTTTCTACAGAAATTTGGCTAATTATTGTGATATCGAATTACAGTCTAAGAAAGAAGAAATGCCCCAACTATGAATACATCATATCTTGCCTAAAAACATCTTCTTTTTTCTACAGAAATTTGGCTAATTATTATATTGTTGTTTACAAATGAATTGATCAGCGTCGAAATGTATCAAAAGATACTTTCCTTTATTTCACGTTTGTATGAAATTCTGTCTCGATATTACAATCTAAGAAGAAATGCCCCAACTATGAATACATCATATCTTGCATAAAAACTTTTTTTTCCTCTAGAAATTTGGCTAATTATCATCTTGTTGTTTACAAATGAATTGATCGGTTGAAATGTATCATAAGATACTTTCCTGTATTTCACGTTGTATGTAAATTCTGTCTCCATAATTTAACTTACAATCTAAGAAGAACAAGCTTTATGATCTTTGGAACACCGCAAAAACTATCGAAATTGCAACACCCACCAATCAAAATCAATGTTTCCAATGTCTCAATTAAGCAGGTTAAAAGTGTAAAATATTTGGGAGTTTGGCTGGACCAGCACATGACTTTTGCAGGATCATGTAAAGCACATCTCAAGTAAAATTGGTTCTAGGTTGGCCCTATTGCGCAGAAGTATCTTACCATAGATAGGCCAAACTTCTTGCCAATTCTCTTATTTTTCCATATTATGCCTATTGTAGTACGTACGCATGGGTAATTGCACTAAAGGAACAAAAGATATCGTAATAAAGCAAACATAAGCAGATGGCAAGAATTATCCTCAAAGCTAACATGTTCACTCCCACCTCCGAAATGTTCCGTACCTAAAAATGGATCGATATGGAAAACAGATGGGAGGAGTTCCAGAAAGTAAGCTATTGTTTGACATTATGAATAATAGTGCACCACATCTTATTTGCATGACATGTTCACATTATCCGTCCATACTCACAGATATAGTACAAGAAGCTCCGAGAATTATGGTGTCATCATTCCAAGAGTAAAAAACAGAATGTGGTAAAACGTGCCCTATCAGTTGATGGTGCTTTACTTTGGAATAGCCTTCCCCCCTCGTGAGTAATGCCACAGTAAGAATGCATTTTGTTCCCAGTATTTGAAATGGTGCTCTCCTGGGAAATAGCCCCTCACTCTCTGCGGGATGCAGAGTTATATTGGGACTGAGATCAGTATATGAAACAGAGATGTACGTACCAAGGCCTGCTTATATCTGAATACATGTGTTATAATAGAACCTGTAATGTTTGTTGATTATGTAACATATAGAAGAGAATAATAGCAAATTGAGTTTCCTGGTA
>JAPZVO010000483.1:0-36183 GCA_029962745.1 Echinometra lucunter | reverse complement strand
AACAAGTATTTAATGTAAACCCCCTTGACTGTGATTTAGCTAAAGGGCATATGAGTGAAAAATATAATTTTTTCTTTGTTTTTTTTTTTCCATTGGGGAGGTTTGCGAGGCCGCAGTTTTCATTCTCGTATGACCTTTTGTTTCCAAGATGTAATCTCCTACCTTTTAAGCAATTTTCTTCTACTGATTATGCAAAAATACGTTTCTGTAGATATGCCCCTGAAGTACACGAGGAGAGTGTTTCAGAATATGGCAGAAGGGCGTATCTCTAGATGTATCCTTTTAGTTAACAGAGTAGGGCAGGCAAATGGCTGACTGCTCTTCTTCCCAAATAGTACAATGAAATCAATTAATTTGACGGAAGTGTTATCTGCATTGTTAATCGATTAATTTGGCAGAAAAGCGGATTAATCAATTTGGAAGAAGGGCATTTAGATATGGGCTGCGTTAAAGCGCATGACTTTCACGGTGTATCTGCGGATACGCCCTTCTGAAGAATAAAATGGGTCCCAGCAGTCCCAATATATCGAGACAAAAAGGCACATGTGAATAAAACTACTAATTTACAAAAGTCTAAGATTTTGAAAATTTTGGGACAAGAAAAGTATCAGAAAACTGGCTGCGCACATAAAATTAAATGACTTCACAGTATTGTCTAAGAAAATACCAAAACTTCACGGTTGATTTTCTCGGCTTTTCAGTTAACAGAATATGGAATACAGCAGAGATACGCCATTTTGCCAAATCATGGCCGCCCCCCACCCTCCCAAGAAAAAAAATAAAAAAGAGTCCTCCATGCTTATTTCTTACGCTAGTCAGATAATGCTAGAATAAAAACGCCATTCAAGCATGTCAAGTTCTTAAAGCTTCTGCCTCTCCCCTTCCTCAACTTGGTAATGGTACGGAAGGTTAGGTAATAGTATTTGTTTAAATTTTTTTTAACACTTTCGATATTTAATAACTCAAAAGTTAAAACTTGTAAAAGGCTGAGGTTTTTACAGTGTAAGGTTGAAGGATAAGAAATTTCCTGGGTCTGGGTTTTGTGTTTTTTCATTAATATTCATAAAATAATTCTATGAATACCTAATTAGATTTCACTTTTTGAAAAATTGAGGATATTAATTTAAGAATATTAATAAAGTACACTCCACAAAACCTAGACCCAATAAATTTGACACCCTCAACTATACACTGTGAAAACCTCAGTCTTTTAAGATCTTTAACTTTTTGAGTTATTAAAGATTATAAGTGTCAAATTTCTTTTTAAAACACATAGTACTGGTACAGCCAGCCTAACTGTTGAGCATAGTTTTGTGAATGTGAAGTTTGTAGCAATCTCTTTAAGGTATCTTAGGAAACAACGTGGTGAATTATTGAAGATCAGAATTTCAAATACAGATTGATAATTACATGGATAGCATGTAGACCTTTCTTTCCACTATGTCGCAATATTTTTGCATTTTACATTCCGGATGAGTTCTTTCGCAAAAATGTATTTTTCTAAAACACCTATTTTCATAATGCCATTTCATGATTCCTGGCAACCACAAAAAAAAACAATGCAACAGTTTATTATTTAATATCTTAAGCTATCATTTATTCCTCATTGAAACTTGCTATTTTAAGATGAAACAAAAAAAAGCACTTAGTGTCACAATATATTTCATAAGCCAACAATTCTGAAGCAAAACATAGCTCTGAATTCATTCTTACTTCATCTCTCTCTCTTTACATAATATGATTAAATGTTACACATGGAGCAAGCCTATAAAAGCTTTTAAAAATCAGATCTTTTTACATGCCCAATAAGTTCACGACATTATGGACCAATGGCTTGTTCTCGACTTATCTACTAAATATTAAAGACATACAGTGATAGTACATGTTAAGTACATACATTCATTCATTCATCCATACTGCTTAATCTTTATCTTTATTCATGTTATTTGTGACTATTTAAAAGACAACATAAACTTAATTAGTGCAAAATATCTTCCAGCAAGATTTTAAACGCCTTGTCCATAGTTTTTCATAGCAAAAAACACACTCCATATCAGATCAGTTGTGATAATCACATCGAAATATAACAATTTTTAAATATATAAACGATTGTTTTTTTTTCATGCGCTGGGTACACAAAAATTGACAGAAGAAAACACATAGAAAACACAATACTTCCTGGAATAGATGAGTTTAAATAATATAAACAGAATCAAACATAGTATTTA
The DNA here is from genome assembly GCA_029962745.1 of Echinometra lucunter. Lineage (NCBI taxonomy): Eukaryota > Metazoa > Echinodermata > Echinoidea > Camarodonta > Echinometridae > Echinometra > Echinometra lucunter. Next base: position 33,955 of record JAPZVO010000483.1, on the reverse strand, counting down.
TAGTTTATACGATTTAAACACTGAGTGGAATTTCCAATCAATGGCAGGTCTTCAGGAGTGCACTTAATGTGAATACATTTTCACAAACTAAGCTCTCACAAATAAATTGACATAGCTAAGTTCTCAAGATTATCTGAGACAAATAGTTACATGTATACTTAATTCACATCATTACGCATGGCTCATTTTTAGTTTTATACATTTACAATAACAGTGACACAAATTTCACTCACACATTACTCACTGTGTCCTTAAGTTTATAAAATGGGATGGGAGTAAAATGGAATAGCCTAATTCCTTTTTTTCCCATAGACACTGTACTTTAGATAAATAAAAATATACTGTTTGGTACAGATATCGTGCAATGTTTCATATAGGAGGCATTTGCTGACTTCCACTAAATGTGTAATCATTGGTTATTGTGTTCTTTCTTTTAAAAACAAAGAGAGGGGGTAGTGGTACAACTAATTCCCCTTTCCCCCTAAAGACACCGTATTTAGATAAATGAAATAAAAATACACTGCATGGTAAGTGTTTCAAACTTGCTGTTATAATAGATGTATTTGTGACCTCCCCAAATGAGCATAAACTGAGGCTGTCAGTGAAATTGAATATAATGGTAGTGGAACAATCAATGATAACAAGGATTGATCTTGAATTCTTGTTTTATAAATATAGGTGCAGAAATCATGACCAAAAAAAAAAAAAAAATCATGAACTTCCTGAATGATTGTAACATACCACCTCCAATCTTTAAAAATAATACCCCATGCTTGGTTCAGTACATGTAATAAGTAAGGAAAAACTTAAAATACAAATCTTTAATCATAGGAATCAATATTGAGGGCTTTGAAAATATAAGGTCTTTGAAAAAAAAATCAATAAAAATAACCAGTCATCAGAACTCCTACTTGTACCTCTACTCAAATATTGATGGGTGATAGCTCAAAAGTATAAGCTCTCAAGAAATTAATTATTTTGAATTACCTCCATGAACTGTGTAATAATTGTTTGTGTGGGAAAGAAAGGGAGAGTCAAAGAAAAATGGGGCAGAGAGAGAGAGAGAGAGAGAGAAAGAGAGTGAGGAAGGAGCAAGAAGATATCAAATTAAATCAACTCTGTTGTGTATCAAAGATAACTACCTATTTACAGACACAAAAATGAACAGCTGAAGATTAAATCTATATGAAAACAAAACCATCCTCATTGCATATTGCTTGCAAGTATCAACCAACAAAATAAAACAACAAAAAGACCAAAAATGTCCGTCAGTCACATGGATTAACTTACAATAATACACTATTTTCACCTCATAATTTTGGGAGTGGGGTACTACATTTTCTTGACACGGGTGAGCAGCATATATCTACTCAAAAAAATTGGACACTTACTACGACAAGCTTCGGAGCAATACATGACGTCTTTTCATAAGGGCGCACACACAGACACATAGTGATGTATGGTTAAATCGATGTCTTTGTCACGTATTCATGTAAATTTAGTAAACATTTGCATTTCTGAAAGATATTTTAAAAGTTTGGGTTTGATTGCATTTTTGTTAAATCCAACAATTTCCAAGTGTGAATATACAGTCTGAAAGACACTGCCTCATCAGGTTGTCAAATGTAATCATTCACATCATATGCAAATTGAAACATATCGCAATAAAACAATTATCCCCGTGACAACTGCAAAGCGTTATCATATTCATACATAGAATTTCCCTTCCTATATTTTTTGCCCATTCACCCCTGAAAGATGATGTAACTTCTATTTTCAGCACAAGACTTGGAATAGTAGTACTTGATTGTGGATGCCTTTTCTGTCAGCACTGCATGCAAAGGAATAAAAAGAAACTAGGATTTAAAGGAGGGGATATTTCTTTAAACTTTTCTACAATTTTCACATCTTTGTATTTTCTAGTTGTCATTGCAGTGCATATAATCAGAAAAGAATATATGGGTAAAGGTTAGAGTTATATATTTAAAAGTATTTATTGTAATATACATGATAAAACTGATAAACACTAACCGAAAGATATTTATTATATGCCTATGTGTACCAGCATTTATAGTTAATATCATTTCAAATATACAAACTCTGTATAAAGAGATCTGGGCCCCGTTTTAAAAGAGTTGCGATTGATTTGAATCAATCTCAACTGTGTATTTAAGAGATAGGAGTTGAGTTCAATCTCAAAGTTGTGACTGATCCGAATCGATTGCAACTCTTTGTAAGACGGTGCCCAGATATAACAATATTCCTGTTATAACAAGGTAATATTCTGGTTTCAGCTCTTTATTATCTATTGGTTTTTTTTATTTTTATAAATAACCATTTCATAACGAGATTCCTGCTGTAACAAGGCAATTGTGATGGTCCCAAGGACCTGGTTATACTGAGTTTCCACTTACATGATGGTTATACTGATAATTGTTGTTCAAAATATATCACAACTTATAGGCCTATAGTTTATTCTGAATGCGAATTAACCTTGAAAAGGGATGTATTTTTCTTCGCTCGCTTTGTTCGCTCATAGTATTTAGAAACAGAATGGTTTTGGACAGCAAACCCCTTCGTTCGCCTAGCGCGGTCAGGGGCGTCGCTAGAGGGGGGGGGGGGGGGGGTTGAGGAAAAGAGGAGTAAGGTGCCCAAATAGAGTCATATTCGGCTTATTTGCTTGTGCAGTTTGACGACGAAATAATACTGGTACTAGGAAAGAGATTGTATATTTTTCCTCTCTCGCTGCGCTCGCTCGTGTAATATTTAGATACGGGATGTTTTTGGAAAACAAACACATTCGGCCAGTGAGATGAACACTACATAATCAAGATATCTTTAAGCCCGTCATGTATTTTGATGAAGAAGTATTACTTCTACTATAAAAAGAGTATGTTTATTTTTCCTAGCTCGCTGAGCTCGCTGGTATTATATTCAGATACAGGATGTTCTCGGAAAGCAAACATATTCGGCAAATGAGATGAACAAAAATATATAATTTAGATATCTTTAAGGCACATCGTGTATTTTGATGAAAAACTTTCACTTCTACAATGAAGAGGATTTGTTTGTTTCCTCTCGCTCGTATAATATTCAGATACAAGATGGATTTGGAAAAGCAAACAAATTTGTCAAGCTAGGCCCACCATGTATCTTGATGAAGAATTATCATCTATCATAAAAGGAGTATATGTATTTCCCCTCCCTCGCTGCGCCCACTCGTATAATATTTAGAAACAGGATAGTCTTTGAAAGCAAATGAATTAGATAAGAGAGGTGACTAAAATCAAATAAGATATTTTAAAGGTCCATCATTCATTTTTGATGAAGAACTTTCACTTCTATCATGCAAAGGAGTACATGTGTATTTTTCCTCGCTCGCTCGGACAATATTCAGATACAAAATGGATTTGAGAAAGCAAACGAATTCGACAACTGACCAAATGTACCTATATAAGTAAGATATTTCATAGTTCATACCATCTTGTATGTGGATAAAGAATTGTCACTTCTACCATGAAAAATAGATTTTTTCCTCGCTCGTATAATATTAAGATTTAGGATGGTCTCTGAAACCTAATGAATCGGGCCAGAGAGGTGACCAATTATATAATTTAGATTTATTCAAGCCCATCATGTAGTTTGATCAAGAACTATCACTTAAGTACGAAAGAGAGTATATTTTTTCTCGCTCGCTACGCTCGCTCGTATTATATTGAGATACAGGATGTTTTCGGAAAACAAACACATTCGGCAAGTGAGGTGAACAAATATATAATTCAAAAGGAAAATATGACAGAGGCGCACAACTGAACATGCCTCAATGGGCTTTATACGGTTGAATTTATCGACTTTGGTCGTCGGCAATCGGTGGCATTATTTGTCGGCAATCTGGCTTCTACACCCCCCCCCCCCCCCCATTCAAAAAAGTCTAGTGACGCCCCTGCATCTATGCATGCATTACTAGTAAGTTAGACTATACTGCAACGTGCAGTTGTATGGACTCCTAATTGATTTTGGGCGTCTGCAGCAAGTACAAAACACATGTGCATTAAGGCTGATCTGTAGAAGATCCGAATTTTCAAGGATCACCCCTCTTATGAAAGATTCAATTCTCCAACGAATATCATTTAATATCCTGCTGATTGTATACAAGCCTCTTATTGGTCAAACACTTCGTTTTATTGCAGAATTATTGCCACTCAAGTCTCAGAAACATACCCACAACCTGCGCAGTTCTAAGATATTCTTCTACAAATCCCTACATGTAAAACAAAAATAACATTTTCAGTACGAGACCAAGCATTTGCCTGCTCAGCCCCCAAACTGTGGAATAACTTACCATCAGAAATTAGGAAATCTCCAACGTTAGAATCATTCAAAAAAAAAAAAAGACTTAAAACACAAACACTTTTGTTCAAGCATATCAGGAGCTCTTGCATCGCAGAATATAATGTACATATAGGTTCTGCGCCAAATTAATATATGATTATTTATCAAATGCAGAAAACTATAATGACTTGACTTGACCCATAAATCTATGTGCACAGGTATCATGTGGGTACTACAACTACATCACTTACAACTATTCAGTGGCGGCGCCAAGGGGGGGGGGGGGGCATGGGGGGCATTTGCCCCCCCCCCCCCTCACTCAGAAGCTTTGCCCCCCCCCCCCCAGTTGCCCACCCCCATGAATTTTGAGGACTGAAAAGAAAAATTATACAGTAATTTGTATATAAGTAGATGTTGTCATAAGCATCATATTCAAGCTGTGAAGTGCTCTAAAATACCATTTTCTACTCTCCAAAACTTCGATTGAAAACCAAAAAAAGTGGTTATTTTTGGCTCGCTCGCTTGGCTCGTTCGTCATATTTTTAACTTTCTTTTCTAAAATGCGATTAAAAACATGAAAAGTAGCCATTTTTGGCTCGCTCACTTTGCTCGCTCATCATATTTCAGAATATTTATTCGAAAATGCGATTAAAAAAAACCCCAAAACGGTTATTTTTTGTTCGCTCACTTCTCCCGCTCGCAAAATTGATATTAAAATGTGTGTAAGAGGAAAAAAAATTGTTCAAAAATTCAATTATCTCCCCCCCTCCTCAAAGTGGATTAACGCCGGCGATTAAAACTCGCGCTTCACGCTCGATTTTTCCATACACGCAAAAAAAAAAAAAAAAAAAAAAAATTGACCAACATTTTCTCCATTTGCCCCCCACTTTAACAATCCTGGTGCCGCCACTGAAACTATTACATGTAGCAATGAGAAATACATGTAGGGCAATATATAGCTAAATGCATATTGAAAGCAGAAACTCTATACGGTATACACAATATGAATAGTATTAATCTTATGCGGTATTAGAACTGAATATGTTGTTAAACAACAACAGCAGCAACAAAAGAACAAAGAAAAGAAAATGAAGCACATACACACCCACACACACACAAACACAAACATAAAACGAAGCAAAGCAAGTAAACACTCCCACAAAAATTGGAAAACTTTTTTACAACATATGTAAGGATCTTTGGAAGCCCAACAGTTCTGTTCTCCAATTGAGAAAAAAAGAAGGAAGAATTAACCAGTACAGTGAATAGGATTTGATTTTGATACAACACACTTCACAGACCTCATCCCGATATATTCAGCTATCGTTGTGAATGATAAAAAGGAATTATTTGATTATAGCACGAAGACTTGAACGGGATTTTTCATTTATCTGTCATCACAGCAGAATATCTTCTTCCATTGGTTTAAAATGACGAATACATCTCAGATCAGAATTATTCATAGCAACAACAAAAATATAAGAATTAAGAACGGGACGAGGTTTTAACTATAGTGAAAAAATAACAACTAATATATGTCACAGAAAATTATAAATGAAAAAGAATTTCAACTCACTGAATCATCACGATGCCCTCTTGTAATTAGTAACGAAGCAGAACATATATTTTAAAGTTATTTTTCATTCAGATCATACCCCGCCCTCCTTTAAAGCCTCACTGTCGAACTATTATATGCCTATAATTTCAAGAAAGTTCAGTATGCATTTCATAGACAGTGTATTGCTTATGAATATTTGTAATCAGGTATATTATTCTGAAACCCCTATTTCTGAATTGAGGATATTTCACTGCATACTGAGCGGAATTTGTATTCCAAAATCTTCCTCCTGCAAATGAAATTACTTTTATGCTGCCTGAACTTGTATATTAATTTTCTTCTTAATGTAATGCTGTCAAAGCCAAAGGTATTTCTTCTAGAAAACTGAATTTACTCATCAACCCTTTAACTTTCTTACGTTTGTATATTCTCATTCCCCGTCATTTCATTTTAGGTCTTCCGGCTCATCTATGTCTTAAACCATAAATGAAGGAACATATAATCAGACCGGTACCTACTTCTTGCTCCTCTTACAGTGGATCTATATTTTACACACAAAATAATGATTATTATCAGGAGTATTGCAATAAAAATAGATAAAATGCTCAAAAGCCATACGCTATGTGTTCTCTGAAGTGGAAGTGACTGCGTTAATGCTGTTGTTTGAGTAGAAATTGGAATAGAAGTGTTGATGTCCATCTTGGAGCCCTGCGATGATGTTGGATTTTGTGTTGTGAATACAGCACCACAAGGGTGCATGTTTGTTAAAGGTTTATCTTGAGTGAGATTCCACCCCCAGTCTTTACATTCACACATATCTATAGCTTGATCATAGAAAGAAGAACAGCAGTATACTGCATCCGATAATCTAGCCAGAAAACTCTGATGGATTGTCATGTCATTTTCTTGAGATGGTGTCAGTGGAGGTAGCTGGGTGCCATTTTGATAACATACAATCTGTCCAGCTAGGTTCCCAGCTTCAGCTTTACATTCCAGTGTGATCCATTCCCTTTCATTATTCTCACTACCTGATTCACATGATGCCTTTCCTGGAGGATAATTGACTTGTAACCAGATTCTGTGATATTCTGGCAGGATCTCACTATTTCTATATGAAATAAGAATGTATGTACCCACATCATTTCTTGAAACTGGATTGATTATAAGGTGAAGGGAGCAATTATCAATTTTTGTATTAATGTGATTTGTGACAAATTTATTCGAATCTGAAATATTATCTGGATTTGCAGAACTGTAAAATGGGTACCCAATGCCACGTTGCAGTGTAACTTCTGTACTGTTACAAGGATATGGGAAATCAAGTTCTGTCCTGTCTCCCTCTAGGACACTTTGCTTTCTAGAATCACAAAATTTTGCCAAAGTCAGTAAAATTACGAAAGCTGTTATTGTATCTATGCATAGAACCCCAAGCAGCATCCTGAACAATATTTTTCAATATGTTTCATACATGAAGAAAGAGATTGCATACCAACAAAAAGGACAAAGTCATGTGAATTTTAGTGACTGATTTGCGTTGATGAAAAAAAGATTAGGACTATGCTGTCTCTGAGTGCTGTTCTTTCTCAGTGCAGGTCGCCATATACTTGAACGAAGTGTTGCTGCAGATGTTCTCTTGCGATTTACAGCTATGCCTTTCTCTCTGCCCGTCAGTTTTATAACCTGCTATTCGCTACCTAATGTAAAGTAATGCATACAGATAAAAAAAGACGTAAGTTTTCAGACTTTTCTTACCGTCAAGAATCAAGGACATGTAATGTAATCATGGGCGTCGATCCGAACTTGAGCATGGGGGGGGGGGGGGGGCGTGACACCTTTCCAGTTACTTTAAAAGTTATACCTCATTATATTGGTATAACACCCCCCCCTCTCTCTCTCTCTCTAGTTATGCTCTTTCACGCTGTTTAGTTTCATTGGTGACCGGTTCATTTATTGTCTATTTATCAGCATTACAAGCATTCATAGTTTATCACTAATTTTGATTACTTCTGGGGAACTTGTTACCATTATTATTCTATCCTTTCAAGTACCTATTTTTATCAAGAAACTAATTTACGTATAAACAATAAACAGTTTGGCTGTAATTTTTTTTTCTTTACCCCAATTGAAGTTTGCATTGTTTTGTATTCTCTTCAATAACTATGTGAATATGATTTGTATTTGTATAAAATAAAACATATCAAACTAAAAAAAACCAAAATGTATTGTTTGTCATATTTCATTCGGACTTCTGAAAATATATGACGCATTATTAGACATTTGTCATCACAACTTTGTTGAAACATGCAGTTGAAAGGGAAAGGAACACCATAGTACCGGTATTGAAAGAAAATAATTCCTACTGAAGTGGCATTTACTACCTTTAAATTTCTCCCATATTAAAGGGGAAGTCCAGACGATTTTAAAAATTTCATACATAAATCAAAAGTGTAACATACAGATTTGCGGGATTTGTTGTGGTCCTGGACACTAGCGTAGCCAGGAATTTTCAACAGGGAGGCAAAGCGAGGGAGCAAAGTGACGAGCGGGGTGAGGGTGTGGGAGGGGGGTATTCCCCTCCCACGATAGGGAGATTTTTGAAAATTCATACATGAAAATGGAATTTTTTGCATTTTCTGCTCACTAAAATTCAGAATGTGGGGTAACTTATATGAGAAGTGGCATACTTACGTTTTACTTTCATTTTGCAGGGTAGGGGTAGGGGAAGTTAACGTGAAGTGGACTCGAAAGTTTTTTTTTTCTTTTTTCTTTTTTCCTTTTTTTTCTTTTGCTCGCCTATCAACAGGGGGGCCAGGGCCCCCTTATGCCCCCCCCCCCCTTAGCTACGCCAGTGCTTTCAACTACTGCACTCCAGTCATGCATGCATGACTCAGGCCAGTGGGTGCGCGCGTGTACGCCGTCGTACAGTACAGTACAGGAACGAACAGCATAGAGGAGTGAGCACGCACGGCCAAACCCCCGCTCGCTCTAGATAGCTAAGCTCTCTATGGCCATGCATGCATGCATAATATGCCAGTGCCGTAATGGTCAATCCCTTCTCAATGCACTGCACTTGGCCTTATCGTCGAAAACTGAGAATGCACTGAAAAGTTCTTTTTTGACATTATTAATTTTCAATGGGAATTGTCCTCTCATCTCCTTAGCAAGGTATACAAAATCACTGTCCCCGGTGGTCCCCCTTCTTTTCTGACAAAACATGGGGGGACATTTGATATGATGTCCCCCACCCCAAAAATCGTGGGGGGGGGGGGGCGGGGACGTGTCCCCCCTGTCCTCCACCGATTAACGCCCATGAATGTAATCCAGTATCAGATGAAAAGTTTACGCTCTTAAAATTTCAAACAGACGATTCGCCCCTTAAAAATAAATTTGAGGATGCATGTAGTTGCATTTTTGGGCCCCATCTTATAAAGAGTTGCCATTGATTTGAATTGATGGCAACTATTTATAAGATATTACCAAGGTGAGATAAAAAGAAGCTTTCTAGCTGAGAGACAAATTGAGCTTTGTGTTATTAATGTAAGACGAGGGAGCCAAGCGACCGAGCGTAGGGATAGTGTGGGAGGGGGTATCCCCCTCCCATGGTAGGGAGATTATTGCTAAGAAATGTAGGGAGATTATTCTAAGACATGATCTTTAAGGATAGGGAATCTTCTTTGAAATTGCACGGAAGAAGTAGAATTTTAGGTTCGGTGTAAAAATGTCAGAGGTAAAAATGTCAGAGGTAAAAATGTCAGAGGAAAAAATGTCAGAGGTAAAAATGTCAGAGGTAAAAATGTCAGAGGAAGAAATGTCAGAGGTAAAAATGTCAGAGGTAAAAATGTCAGAGGTAAAAATGTCAGAAGTAAAAATGTCAGAGGTAAAAATGTCAGGGGAAAAAATGTCAGAGATAAAAATTTCAGCTCTGAAAATGCCGAAGCGAACGTGTTACAAGTACTATAAGAATATTGAATTTGAAATTAGGAAGAGCACTAGACATTCAAAAAAGAATTGATACTGTATAAATGGAGTGATCACAATAATACTGCTCCCTGTAAAAGTGTGTATGTTCAGTCACTCGAATGGCCTTCCTGTCATACTCATTTGATGTGAAAGTGATAATGTTTCCCCATTTGAGATAATCTTGTTTTGGCCGGGAGAACATCCTGGTATGTGCGCATTGCCCAACAATGTTTTGATCTTCCGAAAACTTGTTTAGCCGAGTCCAAATATAGCAGCAAACGAATGCCCAGTTCCCTCTGTGTTTAAGATTTGGCCGCTTGACATGCATTGCACTGTGAAACATATTTGTGACCATTTCAACAAGCGATAAGTAAATCGCGCCTTTTGGGTAAGAAACCTAGCATGGGATGATGTTTCTTTGTGAGATTAATAAGTTACAGGATTAATGGTAGATGAAGTTAAGAAGGGATATCCACGTTTGATGTTCTCTCTAAATTCCTTAGGTTGGAAATCAATCTAAAAGATTGTGGTTTGGGCCAATCCAAAATTAGATTGAGAAAAAGGTTGACTTCTAAATCTATTAGATTGAGATTTTCAATCTAATTTACGATTGGTCCCTCATCTCAATCTAAGGAATTTAGAGAGTACATAATTATGTCAACACAATAATCTAATTGAGTAATTATTTTTAAAAGTTGTAAATTCCGCAGCGTATCGGATGAAATAATACAAAAGTTTGGGAAATAGATCGAATTAACGATTAAATTTTGCTTACTTCATATTCTTCCTTTATTCTGAGGACAATAATATTGAAGCATTCGTTCACATGTACCACGCTTTCATTGGAGTAGGGCAGGGGGAGCTTATGAAGAGGAATGTGCATTAAAATCGCGCACTCGTGTGGAATGTATGTTTGTGGTCAGCTATATACTCATATTACCAACCCAGTTTTTTCCCACTATCGTTTTTACAATGCCCGTCCCCGCGGTGAAAACGAGGGCAATGCCCAAATGCGCGCATACCAAAACGTTCACCCCGCCAACACCATAACCGTTATTTCCAAATGGCCAAGATAATTGGCATTCAAGTAGACACAGTATGTTTACAGAACATAATCGCACTCTCCATAATTTCTATAATTCAATATTTGTACCCGAAACATGTCACTTAAACATTTCCAAATCTGACATTCCTCAGACATTAATTTCTTACCTCTGACATGTTTACCTCTGACATTTTTTTCTCTGACATTTTTACGTCTGACATTTTTACCTCTGACATTTTTACCTCTGACATTTTTACCTCTGACATTTTTACCTCTGACATTTTTTCCTCTGACATTTTTACCTCTGACATTTTTACCTCTGACATTTTTTCCTCTGACATTTTTACCTCTGACATTTTTACCTCTGACATTTTTACCTGGCACCGAATTTTATGAGGCTCATTTGGGTGATTGTTCCTTTTCAACCATCACATCTGTATTACCTTTGTATGCCTCCAATACTAGTGAAGTCCAAAATGTCTGATGAGGTTCTTTGTTGACTTCAATTCCTGTAGCATCGGTGCAACCTGAAAAGACAACATAAATTGAAAATTGATTGTTTTGTGATCAATCGTGCATGATTAGAACTCTTTAATATATTATTGTTACCTCATGAAAGACCCAGCTTGAAAGAAATCTTGACGGAAATCTCATTCTCTATTAATAAAGAGTATCAATCTCCCGAAAAATGATTTGTTTATTATTGGAAGACATGAAGTATATATTTATATCTATGTTTTATCAACTCATTCACCCACAACAGGTATAATCGGGTTACTTTATCTTATGCTACCCAGCAGCCAATCTTGTCAGGATGCCTGCTGCTGGTAGGCTACCAAGTCGGGCTTCTAATTTTTAGTCGTCGATCCGTTTGGCAGAGATATGCCGACTCTGACACCAACCCTTTTTGCTCTTCTCTGTACTACCGGTCGAACTACCAGACTGCCTCAGGTCTGCAGTATACCTTCAGACGACATCAGACTTAGTCCAGGGACGTCAGGGGAGTAAAAAAAAAACAAAAAAACAAAAACAACGAGATTTAATTCGTCATTCGATCAGACGAATTAGGTGGTCTGTCGTCTTTTTGATATGGATATGAAAGGTATATGAGAGTTGGCCTTTTATTCATCATTTTCATCATCAGGGTTTGTATCACCGTCAACGACATTACTATCTCATTATCATAGTCATCAAGAGGTTTAGAGTCATTCCCATTTAAAATCCCCATTCAGAGAAAATTTACGAAGAGGAAGCAGCCCCGACACAAAACGTTTTGTGAACGTTTATTAATTTAGACGTAGCGGACCTAATAAAAATGTTTTGTAAACGATTTATGAACCTTCTGAAAATGTTTTGCCAACGTTTTTTAAAGACGAAGACGTAGCGGACATAAAAAAAAAAAACTTTTTTGAACGTTCTGAAAACTTTTTGTGAACTTTTACTAAAGACTAAAATGCAGCAGACGTAATAAAAACGTTTTATGAACGTTTATTAAAGTCGAAGACGAAACGGATTTAATAAAAATGTTTTGTAACATTAAACACGAAGATGTAGCAGATCTAATAAATGTGTTCTAAGAACGTTCTGAAACGTTTTGTATTGGGTAATCTATTTGCCGTCTAATCACCAGTTTATCTAATGTTCGATGACCTGATGAACTTGAAAAATATTCAGGTCTGAGAAGGAGACTAGCATCACAGACACAGGACGATTTGATTTTTAGTTTTATGCAAAGTTAACCCTAAAGGTTGTATACACGTTCATGAATCATTTGCAATAGGGTTGTACATAAACTAATTACACTGCATTGCAATAGACATAACAGGCAAAATAATGCAGCTATGGCATTGTTTGTAAATGTATGTATAAACGTAGTGGATGAAGATGGTAATATAAAGGGCAAAAATGTATTTAAAAAAAAAAACTAAAATCATATATCATAGCATGTATACAATATGATTTTCTTTCATGATATAAATTCTTGTGGTCAAGTGCATTATCTTTCCAATGATATGCATTGAATAGAGACATAAATCATAGCATGTAAACAATATCATTGACTTTTTGTGTTTTTATCAATACAATAACTAAATCCAAGATATTGAAGGGGGGGGGGGTATTGTGCATAGTTTATTGGTTTTCGAAACTTTCTTTATGATGTAGCCTGATGTAGGTTTATGTAATAAGATGAATGAGGGTTACTACTTTTACACTGATCAATATACTCTGGTCTTTTCTTGTTTTGGCGTTGTAGAGAGTGGGGGGGGGGGGGGGTGGAGGTTCGTGGTTTTTGATGATGACTTTGAAGTTCATTATTACACATATGCAATTTTTCTGAATAAAATTGAGAAATTCATGGGGATACTTGGGGCACGGGGGGGGGGGGCTATTGGTCACTGGTTATCGGTTATCATATGCAATAAGGTGTGTATAGGTGGCAGGGGAAGCTATTTTATGGCATAATTTTCTTTTAATAGGTTGTATTTTTTTGTATGTATTGTGCATTTATTAGGTATCCTATTTGTCCACATTGTATGTCATAGATGTCATTTTTGTCATCCATTTCTGTGTAAAGAGTTTAAAGACATTTTTTGTGTTTTTAAAACATGAAAATAAAAATTGAATTGATTGAATTGAATTGAACTGAAATATGTGGTATCTGTTTTAATTGAATATTTTTCAGGCCAGAGAGTGGGTAATAATAATAATAATAATAATAATAATAATATACAGTTCTTGTATAGCGCATATCACATTATGATATAACGTCTCTATGCGCTTCCAAAGGACTTGGATATTATTGGTGACACACATATTGCAGGTTGGGAAAACCGCGCAAAGAATGTATTACAAGCGTACATGTAATTTAAATAAAGTGTTAAATTAAATGCACTAGTAGTTATGAACATGAATAATTTATGGCAAATTGAATGTGCTACCTTTAGTGATGTGCATCTTGTATGGACTATCTGAATGATGTTTTTACACTTTTGATTGCTCTACAGCTAATCTGAATGATTGTTCAGTGGCTGCTGTGTGGTGATTCTGAATGATTGAATGTATTTTTGTTGTTTTTGTATGGAGATTTCGAATGACTTTTTTAAAATTTATTTCTTTCTATTCTTTTCTTCATCTCTCTCTTTTTTCATTTTTTCTTATTCTTTTCTTTGTTAATTTGCTTTATCATTTATCGTTTTCATTTTCTTTCTTCTTACATCAATACCTAACATCAAATTCATGCTTGGATTATTTGTTATTGTATAGTATTTCTCATCTATTTATGTTTTCAAATAAGTCGAATTCTTTATCATCAGATGAAAGTAATAACAAAAGCAATGCCCAGGACTTAACAGATAAGTTGGAAATAAACTTTTCATTGTGTCAAGTTTCTATCATCTTTTACTGTGAACAATGTTTTGAACAAATTTATATAGATTTATTCTTCAGGCATACATGTGAAATTTATCAATCAACAGCAGTGGAACTTGACATAAAAGTATATGTGTTTATAATATGGACAATAAAAGAAATAATTTTGAAAATTGGAAAGTATTGAGTAGATTAAGAAAAATTATGTGTCTGTGAAAGAATTTTTGTGTGTGTTTTTATCAAGTATGTACATGTAAATACATTGCTAAAATAGATTTTATTTTGACTGAAATGCTAAATACATATTTTCAAACAAACTAGTTATTTTTATTGAAATGTGACTTAAAATTAGGCAAGTATTACACAAATACATCTTAATCTATCTTCTTTTTTATTTCCAAATAACACAATAGGTAAAGGTTCTAAAAATTCACATTTTATAAAGAACAGTATGAAAGGTTGATATGCAAAAGCCGCGGAACGTTTTTGAAAGTGGCGGGTAGGGGGTTGCATGTAGAAACCAGGAAAATCCGATTTCTGTGTTATTATGCATAGGCCAACGTGCGTATGCGAAATAGTAGGGGGCTGTAGCTTCCCCTCGCCCCCAGCCCACTGGTTCCATAGCCTCTGATAGGTTATTGTATGGATAAAAGATGGTGGAAGTGTTGTTTGTATACGTGAATATATGTGTTGGGGTATACAACTGTAACTAGATCAAGAAGAAAAAAAAAATGTTTTAATAGTTCTTAAGAGGTTTTGGGAATATTTTGAAGCCAAAGCCTACCAAGTATTTGAAAAAAAAAATAACTTGCATGTAGTTAGTATAGTGAAAATAACAGTTGGGAAGGAGGAAGTACAGTCCTATGTGGAAAACAACATGAAACTTCGCAGTTAAAGTTTTGATGCAAGAAGTACTTTGAATTTAGACATTTTTTTTTTCTTATCTTGATAAATAAAAAGTGTATGAATTTCATAAAGAAAAAATATTAATCAATGCACTTTTGTTGTGATGCTATTCTGTGTCAAATGATAAATTGAATGGTGATCAAGTTATCAAATTGTAAAATTGTAATGCTTTGTTAAGTGATTAGATAACAGCATGTAAACACGCGGATTGTTTACATTTGTTCTACTTTACAAGACATGATATTTAGACAAGCTTGCAAGGGTAATTTTGTTGTTTTGTGCACCTATATTGTTGGAGTCTTATGGCAGAAAAGAATGTTTGTTTGAATGTTTAAGAAAGCTATCTTGAGTGAAAAGACTTAAGATATAGAGTAATATGGATAAATAAGTAAATAGATAAATGAATGATAAAAATCAATGCCATGATTGAACAAAGATGGTGCAGATTTTACTTTTTCTTTTTGAGTTCATTTGTTGAAGACACCATAGTCTCTTAGAAACGCAGCTGTGAAGTTCGGTAAGGGAGGTCTTTCGTGAGCTACTCGTTTTTAATAGTATTCTTTTCAGTGAAAGTCTAAATATGACGAAAAAAGTTTGAATATTTGATAATGGTGTGAGTGAAGTATATGTAGAAATGGCTTAGAATAATTCATATAGCTTTTCTTGTGTCTTAATGCGGCTTTATCTATGGTTGTTTAACTAGTCTAGATACACTAAGTTGTTAGCCTAGGCCTAACGGTCGTGACAGTACACAGTTTAGCCCTAAGTTAGTTACGTTCGTTAGAGAATCGGCCTCAGGGGAGACATTCCACAACCGAGATATCGATACTCGCCAACCGAGTATCGGTATATTGGACTTCTAGACTAGATCTATTTTTGTGGCATACTGGCAGTACTCGGTACTCGCCTGATATAGATCTAGATTATGTACATGTACATAACCCTAACCCTAACCCTAACCCTAAACCTAAACCCTACCCTAACCCTAATCATAAGCCTAAACCCTAATTCTAACTCTAAAACCTAGACTAACTCTAAGTAGTCCACCTGAACCGTACGTACATGACGTAGAGGTCTAGATCTAGGTCTAGACCCACTTGCACGAATGCCAGGTTATCATCAGATAACCTTGCACTGAATTAGGCCTGTACAGTGGAAATTGCTGACAATAGGGAAGTAGTGTTCTCTGTCACATTTCTGGGACAGAGGAACAAGAGCAGTGATCAGAAAAAGATTTCTCAAAATTCATTTGATGAAGATAATTTAGATCCAATTGAAGGAATGGAATGAAAATAGGATATGTTATCATACTGGGTGTAAAAAGCAAACATTTTCCAAGAATTTGTTGATTATTTTAGTGATTTCTATATCCAACTATAGAGGGCAGCATTCACATAAATTTGCACAGCTCAGCATACCAATGGCTCCCTGAGTGGTCTAGACCTAGACCTAGTCTAGATCTAGATCTATAGATCTAGATCTAACGTTATAGTATGGTTAACTCTTCACGATATTGCCATTTTTTTTTTCAAATTTCCACCTTATTTTTCATTAATTTAATTTTTCATTACCCAAAACAAAACCCTAACAATCACCCCTACCCTAACCCTAAACATAAAAAAATTGGGCAAGAGTTCCATATGTACCCCCCGCTAAAATTGAAAAAAAATGATAGGTCTAGATTCTAGGGCCTAATCATAATATTAAATACTGAGCATGGAAAAATGCTATAGAAGAAATATGAGTTTATTATGTCAGAATTAAGAGTTTAGAGGGTCTACGCTACCCGTAAACTGTGCATTTCACATAGACATCGATTTATTTAGAAAAATAAGAGCAATGCATCCTGGGAGTGAGACTAATCGCGACTTAAGGTTTATAATCATTATGAGACCCTTCGCTTCCAGCGATCTCTCGCTAGCTCGATAGGTGAGGCGTCGGTCTTGAGAGGTAGATGTCCCGGCCCGGATTCGGGTCACGTTGGCAGGCATGGTAAGTCAAGAAAAAACAAAGAGCTGAGAGGAAAAAGTGGAAAATACGGTGTCTCTGAACTTCATTTTTTTTTAGGCAGTGTATACAGCCACACGCGTGTGTCTTTACCTTACGGCCACACGCGTGTGGTTGTATCCGCAGCATTGATATGAGGATACAGCCACACTTGTCTGAATTCCCACTTGAAGTCTGCACTGCACTGCACAAGCGATATGTATTCATGCGATGGTATGTGTTGCGACTTGCAAAACTTGGATCGTTACGAAGGTTTTATCTCTCGATTTCACTTATTATACAAACAATATTTTCACTTCATTCTCACCTGGTCAGCAAGCAGGTGACAATATAGTACAATATTGTTTGTATTTCAGTGAATTTCAAGAGATAAAACCTTCGTGACGATCCAAGTTTTGGGGTTTGGCAACACACTGTCGCATGAATTCACACATCGCTTGTGCAGTGCATACATACACACCAGCGATAGCTGTAGCGGCGCAGAGTATAAGTGGGAATTCAGTTGAGTGTGGCTGTATTCTCATGTCGATGCTGTGGATACAACCACACGCGTGTGGCCGTAAGGTAAAGACACACGCGTGTGGCTGTATACACTGCCTTTTTTTTAGCGGGGGGTACATATGGAACTCTTTCCAAAAATTGAAAAAATTTTTTAAAATGTCAAAAAGAAGGCTGGAACCGGGGGTCCTGGGATTATGAGCCTCAAGCTTTGCCAAAAGACTATGATCTTATATCACAAATGTAGGGAATTTACACAATATATCTTTGACTTAAAAAAAACTGTAGTGTGGAATGTCTCCCCTGTGCAAAATTCTTCGTTAGAATGGTCTGATTCACCTTGTATGGTGGCGTTGAAGAGTGAAGTGCGCTCGACAACAGGTCATGTGCGACGTGGATTTCGCATCATGGGTCCTGAACTTTGCATCCCAAGCCGTGAAATTCATGACCCATGATGCGAAATTCATGACCCGTTGCACGAACTTTGCCAAACTGTCTTTGCATCCTAGTCCTGAATTTCGCACCATGGGTCGTGAATTTCATGACTTGAGTTTAGATGCAAACTTTGGCAAACCCGGAGATTAGGGGACCGGAACGTGCGCACATATGCATTTGTGTGGAAACAAATGCAGTCGGTGGCAGCGGCAGAGTTGGTGGCGAGGGGGACGATCTGCACAAGATTCATGGATGAAACATTTGTGAGTTTGAGAATATTTCTGGCAAAAATCAAAATGATTTTCACAACATAATCACACGTTTGAAAGCCGATAGGACACTTGATTAAGGTAGTGTATACAGCCACATGCGCATGTCTTTACCTTACGGCCACACGCGTGTGGTTGTATCCACAGCATCGACATGAGGATACAGCCACACTCTACTGAATTCCCACTTATACTCTGCGCCGCTACAGCTATCGCTAGTGTGTACATGTACGCACTGCACAAGCGATGTGTCTGTGTTGCCAAACCCCTAAACTTGGATCGTCACGAAGGTTTTATCTCTTGAAATTTACTGAAATACAAACAATATTGTACTATATTGTCACCTGCTTGCAGACCAGGTGAGAATGAAGTGAAAATATTGTTTGTACAATAAATGAAATCGAGAGATAAAACCTTCGTGACGATCCAAGTTTTGTAAGTCACAACACATACCATCGCATGAATACACATCGCTTGTGCAGTGCAATGCACACTAGCGACAGCCGTCGCGGCACAGACTTCAAGTGGGAATTAAGTTGAGTGTGGCTCTATCCTCATATCGATGCTGTGGATACAACCACACGTGTGTGGCCATAAGGTAAAGACACACACGTGTGGCTGTATACACTGCCATTGATTAAAGCATATTTTAAAGTCATTTTGAACTTGATCATGGACTTGTCACATACCCTGACTTTTGGCTGTTGCTCCCGATCTCTGCAGAGTACAAATGGCATGTGCGCGCGTTCCAGTCCCCTATTCTGCGGGTTTGCCGAAAGTTTACGCCATGGGTCATGAATTTCGCATCGCGGATCGTGAATTTCACGACTTGGGATGCAAAGTTCAAACCGGGGATGCAAAATTCACTTCGCACATGACCTTTGTCGAGCGTACTTCAGGGCCAGCCTTGTCTGTGCATATGCCTAACTCAGTAACTGCTCGATTCTAACATCACAAAAGACGTAACGAACACGATCAACTTTAAATCAATTTTAGCAATATGTATCACTGAAAAAATGAAGAATGGGCAAAAGGCGCCTATTTTATGTATTTTTTTGCTTACATTCCTTGAAAATGCCACTTTCATGCAAAAAATCCTGAACTCTATGTAAAGTGAATGAGTGCACAGACAAGAGCACCTTCCTCTTTTTAGTGTCAATTTTACACTATCGTCTTTTCTTGCAAAAATCACATTGTTCTTATTTGGATTTTGATGAGATTTTTGGCACAGTTACTCGCTAGGATATGATGATTAAAATGAGGTCAGCCATTAGAGGAATACAAAAAGGAAAGTTTGTCAATATTCAGTGAAATATTAGGTGCGCAGACAAGGGGGCTCTCATCATACTAATAGTACCGGTACTCGGTAGCCTGCGTTTTGTGTTTTGCACATGTGTGCATGTGTGCATGTTTAACTTAGAAAGAGAATGTGGGGTCTGGGGAGTAAACCAGGCCCCGTAATCTCCCATTTTGTCCAGGGACATTTGAACACGATTTGACTGCTTCCCAAAGCCCCCATGAATAATTCATTTTGTAAGATGCTCACCGAGGCCGCATATGATTTCCACGCAAAAGAAACGCAAACACAGTACAGCGCTCAACATGCTCATTAGGTAGAGGTCAACTTGTATTATCTATTCGTATATGTTAATGTATTTATGGATGAATTTATTCCAACGCAGCAGAATCGGCGAATCAGTGTCCTACAATTATCTAATTAGAATAATAAGCCAAATGAAGGAAGCAGTGTGACGTTGTTGATGTCTGGTTTCATCATTGCGTTTCATTCCTGACGATTCACCGGTACACATACCAAACTTAAAAATTTTATAAGTAATATTCAGAATAAGTAAGGAGCTGCTGGTAACTCATTGGAAGAACTGACCATTCCATATGATGTTAGATATAATCAGGGTTTTCCGGGACTTAAGAAGAGAGAGAAGATGTGTGTATGTGGGTGGTGAGCTAGAGGGAGACTGAGAAAGAAAGAAAAAGCAGAGAACGAAAGACAGGAACAAATATACTAGCTAGGGAGAAATGATATCTTGGAGGAAAAATGATCTTTCAGACACAAAGGACTGTCTTAAATTATCAGACTTATTTCTGCATTTGATAGACTCTTCGGAATTCTTGATGGCGTAAAAAAAAGTGAAAAAGGGAGAATTAGGACAGCAACACTATATTCAATCTTCAGTAATCATAAGGTAGTAAACTGGATCAGATACGACGTAGCAGGAATTTTCAGTGGGGGGGGGGGGGGAATCGAGAACGGGAGGGTAGGGGGATTTTTTTAAAAAATTCGTGCATGAAAATGGCATTTCCTGCACACTAAATTTCAGTATTAGGTGTAACTTACATGAGATGAGGCATATGCTAATTTTTATGCCTCCGCCCACTGTAGGTGGTTGCCAGAGGCATTATGTTTTCGGGTCGTCCGTCCGTCCCGTTTTTGTTCTCGTGATAACTTAAGAACCGTTTGACAGATCAACTTCAAACTTGGCTCGTGTATGCATATGGAAGGGACAATGATCTGATTAGATTTTGGAGTCTCAAGGTCAAGGTCATACAGGTAATACATATAAAAATGGATCGTTCATGTGATAACTTAAGAACCACTTAACAGATTGGCTTCAAACTTGGCTCATGTATGCATATGGTAAGGGCAATGCTCTCGTTAGATTTGGGGGGTCAAAAGGTCAAGGTCAAGGTCAAAGATGTCATTGGTTAAAATGAAAATAAATCAACATTAAGTGCCATTTATTTCTGATTTGGTAATGGTGGAGGCATAAAGTTCGACCACGCGTGGTCGAAGATTCATCTAGTTTTATTTTGCTCGCTGATCAACGGGGTGGGAGGGGGGGGGGGGGGAGATGGGCCCCATAGTGCCTCCCTTAGCTACGCCCTGATTAAATCTAATATGTGAGATCAGATCAGTTTACAACCAGAGCTCTCGACGAAGATGATACCTTTTCTGCATCATTGCTTTCTAAAGAAAAAAGAACATTAAAATGTTAGACCCCCCTCTCCGAGTCATTAGTCGCTTTATAGCACGTCAAAAGAAAACCTATTTTCCTGCTCTCTGGGCGGAAACAATGATAGAACATTATTGTTATATCTGGAGGAATTATCTCTCTTATACTAGTACTCTAATTATACCGAAAGGAACATTTTGGTGTTACATGTAGTAGTAAATATACATTGAAAGTTAGATGTTTGAAAATGCTTGAAGGGGGATTCTGCAGAAGAAGAAAAAGTAGGAAAAGGAGAGAGGATGTGTTTTAATGGGATGAAGAGATATTTTATATAATAAAAAAAAAAAACGGTCAATATTCTCCCACAGTTTGGGTATGTTATCTCTTCCCAAAAGTTCTACACTTTATTTGACCATTTGTCATGTCTAAAATATTGCTTTGTTATGTTAAAGCACATTGGGTGATTTCAAGTTTGGTGTTGGAGGCTGGTGTTAGTGTTGTGAGAACACCAGCACTAGTCTTAACACTGAACTTGAAATGAGGCTGGCATTTGGTTTGATCTCGCAAAATCTGACGTATTTCTGGTAGTCTGTGTTGTATGGTGGTATTGAATGTTGTCTACTCAACCGAGCATCACGGTTCATGTTGATTTACATGCAATTTCCCCATTCAACAACACCAGCCCCTAGGGATCGGGAAATTCATGATTTCAAGTACGGTGTTGGTGTTGTAATCATACATATTATTGCTGCTTGTCTACAGTAGCAGCTGGGCTTCTCACCAAGATTTTCTTTACTTGTGGTGCAAACACATTATTTGGCATTCGGGAAAAAATTATGCATGGTACAGATTACAGAAAACTGGAGTGCATGACTTTGTTTTGGTTGGGTACATTTTTATGCATACAAAAAGTGCCATTATACTCTTCTATGCTTAAGTTTACACATGGTGGCATTTCCCCTTCTAAATTTCCACATGGCAAAAGTGTTTTTGAAATTTGCACATGGTGGCCCTGCCATGTGTAAAAGCCCTGGTGAGAACCATTGTAGCAGCACTCTTATGTATGTCGACCCCTCACATGTTGGCAGTTAAACCCATTTTGCAGTCAAAACAACTTTGTATAATCAAAACCATATATTTTCCATGGAAGAATAATATTTTTCCTCTTAGATTCTTCAAATGGTTATGCAATTCGAATGCAATAAGATGTAGATTTATTAGAAATTCTGAGGGAAGTTGATTTCATCCTTGAGATTTTTCGCTATAGTATATGACGTCATGCAGCGTTGAGCTACATGTATGATAAGGTGATCGGTATCGTCCCTATAAACGGTTGGTGTTGGAGCTCGGTTCAGGAGCCTTTCCATGCTCTTAACACCGACACCTACATCGCATAGCAAACTTGAAATCACCAATTCTTTCTTGCTTTCCTACTGTTCTTTCTTTACTGCATCCTCCCCTCAAGCATTTCAAACCCCCTCTTCGCTGGTGTAAAACACCCAAAAGAAAACCCCTTTTCCTGCCCTTGGGCCAGTACGATATTACAATTGTTATAATCTAATGAAATTATGTCTGTAGCACCTTAATATACCCAAAGCAACATTTTGCCGTAGTAAATATACATGTACATAAAAAACTTTGTTTTACTCTCATTTAATTTCAATTTATTGGCAAGCATTCCTTACCGTATATTATTTATAGTACAGTGCATCCCAAAAAATACTTTACACTTTTGAAATGGCTGCCAAATAAAAAATATATGATTCTGGCGGAAAAGGTTTGTATTCATGAATAGCTCATGGACTCAACTTTCACATGAGACCAAAAAGGCTGAAAATAATTCCCGCTTGGGTGAGCACTGCTCACTTTTGTAAAGGGTATGAAAATTAGGTTGCGTAGGAATTGCGCCTTCCAATTGTGAGAGGTAAGCCTTTTGGAGGTTACAAAATTGAGGGTGATATGATAAAATCATGATCAGATGCAGTCATTTTAGGTTTGCTGAGTGAATTTTATGATTTATTAAGTCAAAATTTTATGCATGAGTGAACAGGAATTGCATTCACTATTGTAGCATTGTATCTTTCCCTGGTAGACTCAGTGGTGTGTTCATGGGAGTCAGGATTGGGTGATGGTACATGGTGCAGGGGAGGTGAAATGTAAGGTAGGACTTTGTTGGGTAGATGGGATAAGGGTTAAGAGGACATGCATGCCCCCCCTCTCTCTCTCTCTCTCTTCCTGGGTGTGCTTGTGCATATCTTGATATACTGTCCTCTTGACCCTTATCCCATCTACCCAACAAAGTCTTACCCTATCTCACCTCCCCTACAACATGTACCACCACCCAATTCTGACTCCCATGAACACACCATTGAGTCTACCAGGGATATGCTACAATAATGAATGGAATTCCTGTTCACTCATGCATAAAATTTTGATTTAATAAACCATAAAATTCACTCAGCAAACCTAAACTGATTGCAACTGATCATGAAATCATATCACCCTCAATTCTGTAACTTCCAAAGTACTCATCTCTCAAAAATTGAAAGGTGCAATTCCTGCGCAACCTAATTTCCATACCCTTTACAAAAGTGAGCAGTGCTTATCCAAGCATGAATTATTTTTGGCCTTTTTGGTTTCATATGAAAGTTGAGTCCATGAGCTATCCGTACATATAAACCTTTTCTCCTAGAATCATGTATTTTTCATTTGGTAGCCACTTCAAAATTGTAAAGTTTTTTTTGGGGATGCAATGTAGATTGCAGATGATGCCTGGCGGACATTTCACTTGCAGAAAAGCAAAAGAACACTTCCATACCATGCCTTCAAAGTGATAATTTCAGCTTAGGATCAAAATATTTGTATGGATCTGTGTGAGACATGAATATGAGTGACTGGTGGTGAATGTGACATACATGTAAAATAGCTGGATATGTAGGAAAATACAGGAAAACAGCACGTGACATATTTAGAAACAGGTTTCTGATGGCTAGTATAATACTCTCTTGTGATTTTTTAAAGCACTTTAGTGTCAAAATATGTGCCTGAGATATCATTTGGTGTGATAACATTGATTATAAAAGGTGCTGAGAGCTGTGAAACTGCAAATATTGTGACTTTGATACATGTAGTGGCTGTACATATGTATATAATTAAACAATTGAGTTAGAGACTAAATTGGTAATTGTAAATAAAGATATTATTTAGAATAGTTACAGAGTATGAAAAGTTACAGAGTGAAAATGATATGATAATGATAAAATTCGTTTTTTGATGAATTGAGCCACCATTGAAAAGAGAAATAAAAGGCAAGTGAGGAGTGAGAAAGAGGAACTGACAGTGAGAGAAATGCAGAAAACAAGAGGAGAAGGAAAGGAAAGGGAGGAGGATATTCAGGGAAAGAAAGTTTGAGAGAGAGAAAAACAGAACATTAATTATCGGTATAGAGAAGAGCAGAAGACAAAATTAATACAAAACTGTTTGTGAAAATGTTCTTCTGAATATGAAACTGGTGAAAGAGTAGTAAAAACTGATATTGTTGAGTTCTAAACAACTCCTTAAAATAATTTGCAGGAGTGAGGTATGCTAACATTTGTACTAAGAAAGGAAAAGTGACAGGTAAAAATAGCTCAAGCTTTTGAGAGAAAAACAAAGAGAAAGGGGAACAGAAGAAATAAAGTGAGTTAAAAGGACTAAGGAGTATGATAGAGAAAGAGAGAACAAGAAAGAGAGGAGGGAAGGAGAATTACATGCTATTTGCAAATAGGTGAACTGAGTGGGCATTTAGGAATGAAGGTAGATATGGGAAAGGACTATTGCTATACCTTGTCATATTTTCTGACATTTGACTGACTTAAAATATTATTTGTAAGACTCCTGGCATGAAAATTACTGTGAGTTTAGAGCAAGCAATTTATTAAAGGAGATTGTATCCCAGATATAATAGTGCTTCCAGTGAATAAAGAAGAACAAGAGTAAACAGTAAAAGTTTGAAGAAAATCAGACAATCTATTTAAGAGTTATGAACTTTGAAAGTTTCAGTAAATCATTATAAGCGAAGGGCCAAAGTCAAATATCTAGCTTATTTTTTGAGTTCGTTCCACCATCTGTACAAACTAAGTAGACCATGCTCATTTTCAAGCTTAAAGCATAACACACAATATTCAAGAGGTCTACCTCAAAAAATTAGTAGCGAAAGCTTCCAAATCCAAGATGGCGTCCAAAATGGCCGCCATTTTGACGGAATTTGAATTTGTCAAGATAAAATTTGATAGAAACATTCAATTGCAACAAAATTGGTCTCATCTGAAAGAAAATTAAATTCCCTACAGTTTGATGCCATTTGTGAGTAATGTCAAAGTAATTCGGTCCAAATATTTAGTCAAAACGTGTGTTTTTTGACATTTTTTCCCAAAAACTGAAAATTTGCAAAATGCATGATTTAGCATAAATCAAGAAAAAAATTAAGAATTGTCTTGAAACCTTCCAGAAAACTTTCTTGATATTCAATAATCATCTGTGGAAAATTAGAAAGCAATACCATTCTCCATTCTAAAGTTATAATGTCTCAAACTTGAAAACTCATATTTCATAAATTTCTCTTCTTGCATATGCATGTGTTATATTCCCATAGACTATAATGCATTAACATGCATGTTGCCCTGTACAAAAGTGCAGACGTGGATTTTCGCTCTACAAACCAAGAAGGCCATGCTTATATTTGTGCTTATTGACATGTTTGTAACTAAACTTGGATGGTAGATGCCTTACACAAACTCCAGTGTTATTGGGGAGTCAAAGGTCACATATGTAGGTCAAAGGTCAAATGAGGTCAAATGTTAACATTTTCCGTGCATATTTCTATTGGGGTTGGTAACTTTAGAACCATAAGTCCATTTGTAACCAAACTTGGATAGTAGATGCCTTTCAGGGACATAACTGGTATTTGAGGGTCAAAGGTCATGTATGTAGGTCAAAGGTCAAATGGTAAAATATTCATGCATATTTCTACTGGGGTTGGTAAGTTTAGAACCATAAGTCCATTTATAACAAAACTTGAATGGTAATTACCCTTTAAGGACCTCATTGTTATTTGGGGGTCAAAGGCCATGGGTGCAGGTCAAAGGTCAAAGGAGGTCAAATGTTAAAACTTTCCTGCAATTTTCTATTGGGGTTGATAGCTTTAGAACGATGACTCCAAACTTAGATGGTAGATGCCCTATATAGGGACCTCAATTCCACATGTTATGGGGCTTGGGTTGTAGGTTTATATCATTTGATATTGAATATATGGATGCAAACTTTGCATGAGATACATGTACATATGTTCTTCACAACTTTTCATTTTGTTGTTGACATGATCATTGTGACTCTTCCACGTATAAGCAGGGAGCCATAAGCAGAAAATATATTTAGACCATAAAAATTGTTAGAAACTTCAAATTGGAATTAAATAGGTCTCAGATGAAAAGATTTTTTTTTTTTTACAACTGAATGTCCTTCATGAGGGGTGTTGAGTTACCATGCAATTTATTCTATATTTAGTGGGAAAATATTGTTTTTCTACATACCCTCCCCCCCCCCCCCCATGAAATTAGTGAAAGTGAGAGTAGGTTCAGAAAGCGCTGGGATGGAAAGGTTTCAATATCATCATGTAAATAGATATATGATAGATAGATGAAATGGTCCTTATCATCTTTCTTCGCAGCCAATATATAATGGCTATACAATTTTGAATGTGTTATATTCTTTGAAATTACAAATTACACATGTCACATTTAATGGAAAGAAAATAATAGCTCTAGAAATATGGTAAAATGGCAGCGAGAGCACTCTTTCAAAAAACACTTTAAATATTCTAGTGTCATTAAGTTATTTTTTCAACTTATTGGAAGTTGTTCTTTGATTTATCTGGTGCAGTTGTGGTTATTGTATTATATAAATTGAATATAAATTAGTACAAAATGACTTCACAAGATAATAAGCTATCATAAGCATGATTAGTAATAAAAAAAAATGTCCAATTTCTCATTAGTTAAAAACTCATTATTTGTATATTACAGTTTATTATTCAGCATAATTATATACATCTAAATTTTAATTAGACAGCTAACTTTAAGTTGATTTTAACAGCGGCATAAAAAAGTCAATCCATTAAATCCATGAAAATACATAAAATTAACAGTGTGCATGCATACAAATATCAACAGAAGAAATTGGACCAGTTAATACAAAATAGAATTAAAATACAAATACATACAACATTGTACCTCTGCACTGTCTCTCATTCGTGTAGCAATCGGAAACGGCAAAAAGGACTGTTTTGTAACCTTTCTGTTTTTGAAATTTTGGTGCTTTTAATAAATTGTACATAATATTAATGGCAACAGGCAATTAAAAATGCAGCATTCTACATCTCATACTTCCAATGAGCTAATTTTAAGGACTTTCTCATATGTTTTGTAATCTTATTCTAATTTTTTTCAGGGAGCTGAAAATTTCACTAGGTGAATACTTCATTTGTAAACAAATTTGTTTACAAATCATGAATTTCTCCCATTAACCTTCTTTATTTGTTAAGTACTCCAGTTGCCAATGAAGATAAAAGCTTAATCCTCAAGGAAAGGATGAATATATCAATAATACGATGTATTTGTATGGTTCAGAGGTACCTTATACTATTTCCAGACATCTCAGCATGTAGATATTTGTTTTACAGCGATTCAGTATATGCAGACACGTGGGGAATCCCAAATAAGTTCCTACTGTATTGATACCTACCATTTTTGCTTTATCATGTTATCAATAAAGTTCAGGATACAATTATCCATAACTCAAAGTGGGATTGAGGCTAATGCATTCTTTGACAGAGTCTCAATGTTACTAGTTTTTATTCTAATAAGTATTAAAAACAAGGGACTCAAACACGGTGATGGGACACCATGCAGGTGAACTGAACCAGTAAATGGTATGATCAAGGAGAAACGGGAGAAAACTCTTGAAAATGCCATTTTCCTAGTGGTTGTCTAAAATAAGTCCTGGGAATATTAAATGTAATATCACTGTCGTTTTCAAAGAAAATTGTCTTTCAAACCAAATGAAAAATTATAACATTATATTATTAATCTCGCTGAAATTAAGGATCACAGGTTTTCCGTTCTTTCTGGGCCACCCTGTATAGGGCATCTACCATCCAAGTTTGGAGTCATCGTTCTAAAGCTATCAACCCCAATAGAAAATTGCAGGAAAGTTTTAACATTTGACCTCCTTTGACCTTTGACCTGCACCCATGACCTTTGACCCCCAAATAACAATGAGGTCCTTAAAGGGTAATTACCATTCAAGTTTTGTTATAAATGGACTTATGGTTCTAAACTTACCAACCCCAGTAGAAATATGCATGAATATTTTACCATTTGACCTTTGACCTACATACATGACCTTTGACCCTCAAATACCAGTTATGTCCCTGAAAGGCATCTACTATCCAAGTTTGGTTACAAATGGACTTATGGTTCTAAAGTTACCAACCCCAATAGAAATATGCACGGAAAATGTTAACATTTGACCTCATTTGACCTTTGACCTACATATGTGACCTTTGACTCCCAATAACATTGGAGTTTGTGTAAGGCATCTATCATCCAAGCTTAGTTACAAACATGTCAATAAGCACAAATATAAGCATGGCCTTCTTGGTTTGTAGAGCGAAAATCCACGTCTGCACTTTTGTACAGGGCAACATGCATGTTAATGCATTATAGTCTATGGGAATATAACACATGCATATATGCAAGAAGAGAAATTTATGAAATATGAGTTTTCAAGTTTGAGACATTATAACTTTAGAATGGAGAATGGTATTGCTTTCTAATTTTCCACAGATGATTATTGAATATTAAGAAAGTTTTCTGGACGGTTTCAAGACAATTCTTAAATTTTTTCTTGATTTATGTTAAATCATGCATTTTGCAAATTTTCAGTTTTTGGGAAAAAATGTCAAAAAACACATTTTTTGACTAAATATCTGGACCGAATTACCTTGACATTACTCACAAATGGCATCAAACTGTAGGGAATTTAATTTTCTTTCAGATGAGACCAATTTTGTTGCAATTGGATGTTTCTATCAAATTTTATCTTGACAAATTCAAATTCCGTCAAAATGGCGGCCATTTTGGACGCCATCTTGGATTTGGAAGCTTTCGCTACTAATTTTTTGAGGTAGACCTCTTGAATATTGTGTGTTATGCTTTAAGCTTGAAAATGAGCATGGTCTACTTAGTTTGTACAGATGGTGGAACGAAACCCCCCTTTTCTGCTTTTGGCCCTCCGCTTATTATTGCAATCCTTGAACTGGTAACTTTGCCAGCATCTGTGATGTCATCATGGACAACTCTCCATTCACTTTGTACATGGAATTTAATATCTTTATTTTCCAGCAAAATAGAAAAAATTGAATTATTCTTTTTAGTATGAAATTAATATAATATAAAATATTTTTTTTTTTTTTTTTTTGGGGGGGGGGGTGGGGTGAAATTATGTGCAAAAGGAGAGTTGTCCATGATGACATGACAGATACTGGTAAAGTTGCCAACTCAAGGTTCGCAAGATAGGGATTTACTAAAACTTTCAAAATTTATAACTCTTGAACAGATTTTGCTAAAACTTTCATTGTTTACTCCTCTTGGTCATCTTTATTTTACTAAGAGCATACTGATGCCTAGGTTGCATTCTCCTTTAATTTTATAAATTTAGGGAATTACCTTCATTATTATAGTTGTGTTTTAAAACCACTTCATGTTTCTACTTCAAACTACACGTAGGTGTTGCATGTAGCATGCATGACTATAGAACAATTAATGATATTGATTAACATTGTTCTGATTTTTTTTAAAATGTTACTTGAAAACAGGATAAACATAAGGGATGTAGTGTAAAAATACTAGTCTGAAAGTTTCAAAGTATGGTATCTACAGAAAGTATGTCTATATTTGAAATGTAAACCAATGTTTGAAAAATATACAGGGGTTGGTTGCACAGACCAGACAGAAGAAGTACACATGCATGCATGGATCACTGCATTGTACTTTGTGTATGGGCATATCACGTAACTGGTGGCACATCACGTAACTGGTGGGACATAAGGCAAACAATAAAAATTGTATTGGTGTAACTTGCCTGATCCTAAAAATATCCCAGATCATAGGGTTTCTTAAATATTTATTGCTATCAATATTGCATATGATTGTGCTGCCTTTGCGATCGAATTTGCTGTGTACAAAATCCAGAAATGTTGTGGACAGAACAGCTATTTTCCTGCAGTAGAATATGTGTTTTGAGCGGCTTCGCTGAGAGTAAATGTCTTTTTCTTTGTGAGCATGTCCAATGCTGCTTGTTTGGGCGATATCCTTGCCTGTATTGCTGTGTGTCTCGCTCAACATAATGCTAGCTCGCTAGCTGTGTACCTCAACATGGTGTTGTATGCTGTGAAGGTCACAGGTAAACTTGGGCCTAAAACTCTCTGTAATGTTCTCCGAAAGTTTGACATAAATGCTGTAAGAGGTGAAATATTGCATATTTCTTGGACATGCATGTGTACAGCAATATATATGAGCACCCTCCCCCCCCCCCCCCCCCCCCCCCAACCCCCCATAGAATAGAACCAATGTACCGGTACGCCAAACAATGATTTGAATAATATGTATACATGCACATGTAATGAGCAATTTAATGTTGTGCATTTGTTTCGGCAAAGGTCCACGTGGGTTAGAGTATGCAGACGAATAAGAGACGTGCATCTGGCGTGTGAAACGTTCAAACAGCAAATGGTTTAAAAAGGGTATTGATCAAAGTGTGCTGTTGATATTGAATGTATAAAGGGTATTGATCACCTGATCAGTATACGTTCCACAAAATTTTGAACAAGTCCAAAGTGTTGAACGTGCAGGAATGTACTGATCAATAGCTTTTGTACATACGTCAACTATTTGCTGTTTAAACTATTTGCACGATAGATGCACATTTTTATGCCTGCGCCACTGGCGTAAATCCCGGGGGGGGGGGATGAGGGGGATATATCCCCCCACTTTTTGGAGAGGGGGGGATGGCGTGTACAAATATCCCCCCCACTTTTTAAGAAAGAAAATATATTTTAATCAATCCGTTAGTAAAATCTTTGAATATCTGTCATAAACAACCATCATATTTTAGAATTTGTATTTGAAAATGCGATTGAAAACCAAAAAAGTGGTTATTTTTGGCTCGCTCGCTTCGCTCGCTCGCAAAATAAATATTAAAATGTGTGTAGAGGGGTCTGTGGGGGTCAATGAGGGTGTGTGCTTATACTTAAGCTTATGCTTAAGTGTGAGATCGACGGAAAAAAATCGTCAAAAAAGTCAATCATCCCCCCCACTCCTCAGAGTGGATTTACGCCAGTGGCCTGCGCCCACCATAGGTGGTTGCTGGAGGCATTATGTTTTCGGGTCGTCGTCCGTCCGTCCGTCCCGTTTTCGTTCTCGCAATAACTTAAGAACCGTTTGACAGATCAACCTCAAACTTGGCACAGGTATGCATATGGGAGGGACAATGATCTGATTAGATTTTGGGGTCTCAAGGTCAAAGGTCAAGGTCATAGAGGTAATAAAACACATGAAAATGGCTCGTTCACGCGATAACTTAAGAACCATTTGACAGATCAACCTCAGACTTGGCACAGGTATGCATATGGGAGGGATAATGATCTGATAAGATTTTGGGGTCACAAGGTCAAAGGTCAAGGTCATAGAGGTAATAAAACACATGAAAATGGCTCGTTCTCGCGATAACTTAAGAACCATTTGACAGATCAACCTCAAACTTGGCACAGGTATGCATATGGGAGGGACAATGATCTGATTAGATTTTGAGGTCTCAAGATCAAAGGTCAAAGGTCATAGAGGTCATTATGTACATAGAAATGGTTTGTTCTTGTGATAACTCAGTAACCATTTGACGGTTCAACAAACTTGGTGCATGTATGCATATGGAAAGGGCAATGCTCTCATTAGATTTTGGGATCACAAGGTCAGAGGTCAAGGTCAGAGATGTCATTGTATAAATGAAAATAAATCGACATGAAGTGCCATTTATTTCTGATTTGGTAATGGCGGAGGCATAAAGTTCGACCACGCGTGGTCGAAGATCATCTAGTTTTTTTTTTCGTCTGCTGTTTGCATACTCCAACCTATGTTGGAAGTTTGTTAAAAACGAATGCACAATTTACATTACTCATTACATATTGTTGAATTCATAGTCTGGCATAGATTGGCTCTATTTGTTAATATGGGAGAGGGCCTTTAAGTGCTAGGTTTAACCAGTCTTTCCCACTTATCTTTCTTGTACAGTTCTGTCTACGAATGATACTCTCAGAAGAAGATTCTTCCATCTCAACTGTACCAATCCAAAGGACTCTGTACCAATCCAAAGGACTCTTGATTTCAGCAGAAATCATTGGCACACCAACATTTCCAGCAGGAATTGTTGGATAAATTGCACAACCACCTTTTCCAGCAGGGATCGGTGGATAAACTGAACAACCAGCTTTCCCAGCAGGGATTGTTGGATAAACTGCACAACCACCTTTCCCAGCAGGGATTGGTGGATAAACTGAACGACCAGCTTTTCCAGCAGGGATTGTTGGTAAACTGCAGAAACCTTTCCCAGCAGGGATTGGTGGATAAACTGAACGACCAGCTTTCCCAGCAAGGATTGTTGGTAAACCACAGAAACCTTTCCCAGCAGGGATTGGTGGATAAATTGAACGACCAGCTTTCCCAGCAGGGATTGTTGGTAAACTGCAGAAACCTTTCCCAGCAGGGATTGGTGGATAAACTGAACGACCAGCTTTCCCAGCAGGGATTGTTGGTAAACTGCAGAAACCTTTCCCAGCAGGGATTGGTGGATAAACTGAACGACCAGCTTTCCCAGCAGGGATTGTTGGTAAACTGCAGAAACCTTTCCCAGCAGGGATTGGTGGATAAACTGAACAACCAGCTTTCCCAGCAGGGATTGTTGGATAAACTGCACAACCACCTTTCCCAGCAGGGATTGGAGGATAAACTGAACGACCAGCTTTCCCAGCAGGGATTGTTGGTAAACTGCAGAAACCTTTCCCAGCAGGGATTGGTGGATAAGAAAGAACAAAGCATACTGAAAGAAAGCATACTGAAAGAACAAAGTTGACAATTTTTGCACTCTAGTCGGCTATATTGCACTCTATTTGGCATTATTGCACTCTAGTTGGCATTGTAAACACAGCATACTGAATGAAGAAAGCATACTGAATGAAGAAAGCATATTGAATGAACAAAGCATATTGAATGAACACAGCATATTGAATGAAGAAATCATACTGAATGAAGAAAGCATATTGAATGAAGAAAGCATATTGAATGAACAAAGCGAGGAAGAAATTTGGACAGGATATAAAAAAGTGTGAGGATTAACAGTGAACTTCCTTGATTGTAAAGAAAGTGAGTTTGGGTCATAATATACAGAGTTCTAGAAATATAGGTGAGCTTGGTTGAATACGGAGAGACTAACAGAATTGAGTCAAGATATATAA
>JAPZVO010000482.1:0-36191 GCA_029962745.1 Echinometra lucunter | reverse complement strand
GTTCATTAACTCATCTGCACCAAAATAAAGGATCAAAAAGGGTTGGAAATCTGTCTGTCGGTCAATTGGATTCGGTCACGCCTAACTGCTGGCCCGCCTCTGTGGTCTAGTGGTAAGGCATTGGCGTTCTAAGCCAGTGACCCGGGTTCGATTCCCGGCGGAGGCATTTTTTCAACCCTTGATTCAAAATGGATGACAGCTCTGGGGAACATTGAGGGAGCTACGCAATTATTATTCTCCCATTTTCATTTCTTTCAGTGTTTATTATTTACAAGGGAGTTGCCAAAGTTGTTTGCATTTGTCAAATTTCTTTCAATATATATATATAAATACATTTATATATGCAGCAATGGAAATGCACAACCACTTGAAGTTAGAACACTTCAAGTGTTTTACGCGACTTAGAAAATTTTACAAACAAAATACTATTGGGAGGTAATGCATGGCTGGTGTAGTAGGATCCATGCTGCCTGTTAATGGATTATCTCTAGGCAGATGAGGGAAGTCAAAGTCAATTCATTGTCACCTGTCAATAATAACTTCAAGTCAACTCTTTGACCTAAATGTAAGATGTACCTTAAGAAGTCGCGTAAAGCACTTGAAGTGTTCTAACTTCAAGTGGTTTTTTCTGGTGTGCATTTCGTTTGATGCATATATATATATTCATATCCGTTCCAGTGGATACTTTTCTGATTGAAACATTTCTTAATTCTAACTGATTTTAAGTATGCGGTAATTGCTGTTCTCTTTAGGTGTTCGTCTAACAGGCGGGAGCAGCGACGTAGAAGGAAGGGTCGAAGTTTACACCAATGGAAATTGGGGAACAGTTTGTAATGACTCATGGAGTTTGACTGAAGCTACCGTTGTCTGCAGAATGCTTGGTTACCCCGGGGCTACATCGGCTCCCGGGTCGGCCACGTTCGGGCAAGGCTCTGGCCAAATTCTTCTAGATGATGTTTCCTGCTCAGGGAGTGAAGACAGCATCTTTGATTGTCAACACGGGCAAATCGGCGTGCACGATTGTGATCGTGACCAAGATGCTGGAGTCGTTTGCATTGGTAAAGTAACCATTTGATCTGATATAATTAGTTTATAAATCCATTCGTAACCTGACCCCACAATTCCGCATGTTTTTTGCGACCGATGAGGGTAGAATTGAGTCGAAAATGGCCTTTCATATTATGTTTGGGGAAGAATGATGCGTGTCAACAAAACAAAACAAAACGAAAACAAAAAACAAAAACAATGGAAGCATCATGCTTTCCATTATGAAAGGCCATTCAAGACACAATTCTATTCTCATTAGTCGCAAAAAAAAAAAAAATACCATGCAAAATTTGAAAATGACTGTATTTTGAGAAACGGGCATATAAGTTGCTTCCTTGGCAACAAGGCTGGAAATGTTGTTATCTTGATTCGGAACGATCTTATTATTGACTTCCATCTTTCTGAGAATACTGACTTTTTATGCCTATCAATAACATTTAACACTGGAAACGAATGACGTAGTAATATAAATACCGTTTGGAACCAAATGTCTTACTCGGAATAGAATTCCTACTTTCTGGATCCGAGCGAATGCTTTGGGATACTGAGCTGAGGTGTGCGGCTGGTCATTGTTCGAAACTCATCTGTCACCAACAAAGGAATTAATAAGTGAAGGTTGAAAATTTTCAATCTGTAGGTTAAGCGAATTTGGAGTCGCAAAAACCACTGGCCCATCTCCGTGGTCTAGTGGTTAAGGCATTGGCGTTCACAGCCAAAGGCCCGGGTTCGAGTCCCGGCGGAGACATTTTTTCAACCTTTGCAAAAATTACAAAAATGGTAGGACAGCTCTGGGGAGCTGTGATTCATGCTACGCTATTATTCTCTCAACTGATCTCATATATATATATATATATACATACATATATGCAATTATATATGCAGCAATGGAAATGCACAACCACTTGAAGTTAGAACACTTCAAGTGTTTTACGCGACTTAGAAAATTTTACAAACAAAATACTATTGGGAGGTAATGCATGGCTGGTGTAGTAGGATCCATGCTGCCTGTTAATGGATTATCTCTAGGCAGATGAGGGAAGTCAAAGTCAATTCATTGTCACCTGTCAATAATAACTTCAAGTCAACTCTTTGACCTAAATGTAAGATGTACCTTAAGAAGTCGCGTAAAGCACTTGAAGTGTTCTAACTTCAAGTGGTTTTTTTCTGGTGTGCATTTCGTTTGATGCATATATATATATATATTCATATCCGTTCCAGTGGATACTTTTCTGATTGAAAAATTTCTTAATTCTAACTGATTTTAAGTATGCGGTAATTGCTGTTCTCTTTAGGTGTTCGTCTAACAGGCGGGAGCAGCGACGTAGAAGGAAGGGTCGAAGTTTACACCAACGGAAGTTGGGGAACAGTTTGTAATGACTCATGGAGTTTGACTGAAGCCACCGTTGTCTGCAGAATGCTTGGTTACCCCGGGGCTACATCGGCTCCCGGGTCGGCCACGTTCGGGCAAGGCTCTGGCCAAATTCTTCTAGATGATGTTTCCTGCTCAGGGAGTGAAGACAGTATCTTTGATTGTCAACACGGGCGAATCGGCGTGCACGATTGTGATCATGACCAAGGTGCTGGAGTCGTTTGCATTGGTATAGTAACCGTTTGATCTGATATAATTAGTTTATAATCCATTCATAACCTGACCCCACAATACATTATGAGTTTGTTTTGTCCCATCCAGCTATTCATTACGTTCAAGGTCAGACCCTCTTCTTCTTCAAACCATTACATCAATTCGAAGAAAGGTCAACAAAATATAATTTATTCTGGTCCTACTATTTGGAATAGTCTCCCTTTAAACATTCGTTCCTGCCCTGCAGCTGAATCTTGCAAAGGTCACTCTTTAAGTCTATTTTGATTTCCCTGTGATTGGATTGAATATTATGGAACTGAAGAGCAAAGTAACTACTTTGTTTCATTTTTTCTGCATGCGCCTTTAGCATGTTTTATGGAAAGGCGCTATATAAAAAGCAATAAGTATGTTACTTATCTTCAAAACCCAGAAGGACCTAAAATAGTTTGGTCCGACATAAGTTCGTCTATTAGCTCTTTGCCTGATCATCGTATCTTTCCATTCTGTAATGGTGAATCAGAGGAGACTATGGAGAGGGACACATGTCACGACAGCCAGACAATATCTGCCGAATCATAACCAGATAACCATTATATAGCAAATTGAAGATGGTTGATGCTTATCACTGATTTTTCTTAACTGAACCATATCTCCTTCCCCGGTCAAGAGCGGAACTTTTCTTCTTTTTTTTAGTAGACGTAAGACTTGTTAAATAATCAAGACTTGGTCCCGTAAAGCCGACCGCTCGCTGAACGATCGGTCTGCGATCCGATTTTGGAAAAAATGTTATAGCATCTGACATGAACATTTAAACATGTAAAATCTCAATGATCAAAGTTCCGAATAGTCCTATAAATACTAAAATCGAAATTCCGGGCTTCTGCGAGCCTTCCTGTAGTATTAAAAGTGACCTCAATTCCGAATCGTGTGACGTCATAGCAATCTTGCGATCAGCTACGATTTGAAGCCGGTTTGATCTTCACTCCGACTACAAGGCTTGCAGTTAACCATAATTTCGATCTTAGTATTCCTATCATTATTCCGATCTTCGAATAAGATAATTTTTGCTTGTTTAAACGTTCATATCTAAAGTGCGAAAATATCTGTTTAGGTGTGCGTCTAACAGGCGGGAGCAGCGATGCAGAAGGAAAGGTCGAAGTTTACGCCAACGGAAGTTGGGGAACAGTTTGTAATGACTCATGGAGTTTGACTGAAGCTACCGTTGTCTGCAGAATGCTTGGTTACCCCGGGGCTACATCGGCTCCCGGGTCGGCCACGTTCGGGCAAGGCTCTGGCCAAATTCTTCTAGATGATGTTTCCTGCTCAGGGAGTGAGGACACCATCTTTGATTGTCAACACGGGCAAATCGGCGTGCACGATTGTGATCATGATCAAGATTCTGGAGTCGTTTGTATTGGTAAAGTAACCATTTGATTTGCCAGTAATTTGTTCAAACCCAGAAGAACCTAAAATCGTTTGCTCTGACATTAGTTCTTCTATTATCTCTTGCCTAATAATCATTTTTTTTTGCATTATGCAATTGTGAATCAGAGGGGGCTATGGAAAGAGTAACATGTCACGACAGCCGGAAAATATATGCAGAGAATCAATATTCATTGATCTTGGTATCATTCCCTTCGGTAGAAGATCACTTTATACCCTATATATATATATATATATATATATATATATATATATATATATATGTTCATGGTAATGTGGTCTTTTGGGAATCACTTCTTACCCATTGAGTACCTATTTTTGCCACAGAAATGGTTACAAGTTATACATGTATATTGAACGCATGCCGATCCGTTGACTTTTATTTGTTTTTGTCCTCTGTCGAATATTGTGTCCCATGCTCGTTTTCTTCTCTGCATCCTTCTTCTCACTCTCCTCACGCACTTCTCATTTCTCCCCTTCCCTTTTTTCCTGATTTCTCTCCTCACTTCTCATTGTTTCTATCCTTTCACGTGTATTTCATATTCTTATCCTGCATTTGCCTTTATCTGTCCCCTCGCTTCCTTATATATTCACCTATCTTTTCTCTTTTCGTTGATAAAGGGCTTTTTTTCTTTTGTTTTTCTTTTTCTTGTCTGTCTTCAACAGTTTTACATTTGTATATTTACTTTTTGAAAAATAAAATCTGTAGATTTTTATGTCATGCAAAATCTGTCATAGTAAGACCGCCTCTGGCAAGGCCTCTAAAACAAACAAACAAACAAACAAACAAACAAACAAACAACAGTTAGATATCAGTTCAATCACAATTTTACAACGTAATGACGACGGTGGTACAAATACACATTGGTGATTAATATTCAGTAGAAAGGAAGACAGACAAACCGAAACAAACAAACAAAAGATAAATTACACATACATAATATATAACGCCCAGGGCAATGATTTATATTCAAAACACTCGAATTTGAAGAGATTGTTAATTTTGTGGTATTTAATTATGTTTATGATGTCACAGGAACTTCACCAAGACTGATAACCACCGTGCTAACTAACGATACAAAGCTGACGACGAATACCCCGCCCACCGTCTCATCCCGAAAGCAGTTAACGGCAGGTGCTATCGTTGGTATAGTTGTGGGAGCTGTAGTCATGGTAGTAGTCTTCGTGGTCGTCATCATCATGATCCTCCGCCGTCGGAATGACTCTAACGGTCAAGCACAATATCAACCAGCCAAGGGGGACAATGGGGATGGTAAGATCGTGGTCTCAACCACTAAATAAACTTTGAATAAAAGATCTTGCTCGCTAATACACAGCCGACGTCTTTTTGATGGTCTTAAGATGGCGGCCGCTCCGCATCGGTGACCTCATTTCTGAATAGCCAATCAGCGTGCGGCCGCCCATCCAGCTATAGTGGAGAAATCAGTGACAGCGACACGCGAGAAGAACATAAGAAACTGATGACGAAAGTGACACAACTACAACAAGAAAATAAATTTGCATTCATTCCGAATTCTGTTCCTCGTGTGATTAAATACAAAGATGGGTCAAATGACGCTCCTGGTGCACTAAAAACACTACGAATTTCAGATTTATAGGAAACGCTATGCTGACTTGATACTTGGAGATAATTTACTATTTTGGTCTTATATCCGTTACTGAATAGTTACCAAAATAAGCAAAATGGCAGTAAAGCCATTTACTACCTGAGAGATATGTGTTGTTGATTTTGGAAAGTAAGTTCCAGTAATACTTTGTAATATACTTTGTTGAATCAAATACTTGTTGAAAATTTGCTTTTTGAAGGATATGAAAGATCATAGTCTGTCCCTGCTCTCCTTTGAACCTGAAAGGGAAAAAGGTCAACCCTCATTTTGGATAGTTTCTTATAGCGAGCAGTTGTATAAATCTACAATGTTCGTTTTTGTCCCGTTTTTATGTTTTTCTTCTTTCCATATCATCCTATAAGTCTAGGATACAAACTCAACTCATTTTGCTGAAAGTGTAAATTAATTAGTATGCAATTCCTTGCATAAAGACTTTTTTTCGTAAGCACACGTAATACAATGTTACTGATATATGATGGATAATGTAATTGATATCAAAATTTGTTCGCTCAATGTGAGAGGGTTAGGAAATTCCTTTAAAAGACGATGTATATTTAACTGGATTAGAAATTCTGATTATCATCTTATCTTGTTACAAGAAACACATAGTACCCAAAGCACTGAAAAAATTGGTGTCAAGAATGGGGTTTTAAGATTTTATTTAGTCACGGTAGATCGGACAGCGCCGGAGTATGTATATTGTTTAAGCCTCCTGCTTCTTTTGATATTTTGAATGTTACACGTGATGATTCAGGAAGAATTCTTATGGTAATTTTGAAAGTGAATGGCACTCCAATTACGGTGGCCAATGTATACGGTCCAAACAATGATGACGATGCGTTTATGTTTAGGTTACATTCTATGTTAAACGAGAAAGGAGAAGAACCATTTATTATTGGGGGAGATTTTAACACTGTGTTAGATGCTACAATGGATGGATTCCCCAGTTTAACTCAAAACCCGAAATGTAATGATGCATTAAAAAACATGATACTAGATATAGAATCAATAGATATTTGGAGATCGTTAAACAAATATGAATACAAATATACATGGACTTCACCAGATTTTGAAAACAGAAGTCGATTAGATTATTTTCTTATATCCAGAAGCCTAATATCGGCCGTTGAAAATTCAGATATATCTTTCGGATACAAGACCGATCACTCGCTTGTATAACTTTCGTTAGTAAAATCTGTGCCAAAGAGGGGGCCAGGTTTTTTGGAAACTAAACACCTCCTTACGAACCAAAACAATGTCGAAACTATCGAAAATGAAATCCATTATACTATTCATGAGTTTACTCATTTATCTTCCATAAAATTATGGGAAAACCTAAAATTTAGAATGAAACAAAAGTTTATCCAAATTTCGACGAATGAAACAAAGAAGCGTAAAGGGAAATTAATTTTGTTGGAACAAGAAATCAACCATTTGAACAATATGTTAATGGGAAATTCAGATATACACTTGTTGCAAACCTTAGAAATAAAGAAAAGGGAATTTGAAGAATTGCAAGAAGAACAAGTTCGCGGAACTATTGTAAGAACTAGAGCAAAATGGGTAGTTGAAGGAGAACGGAATTCAAAATACTTCTTCTATTTAGAAAAAAGAAATTTCCAAAGGAAATGCATTATAAAACTGCAGACAGAAGATGGGCTTGTTACAGATTTGAAAAAAATATTGGAAGAAGAGCGACTTATTTATGGTAAACTTTACTCATCAAAAGATAATGCGAAAAAAATTACACTTTCTTGTTAAAATAAATATGCCGAACCTAAATGACAAAGAACGATCTACGTTGGGTAAGAAAATAACAGAAAAGGAGTAGAATGGAATTTTTTTTATATACAGTGTTACGTAAGTTTGGTTTCGATGAATGTTTTGTCCGCTGGGTTCAGCTGTTATATACGAATATTGAAGGATGCGTCATTAATAATGGATTTTCCTCAAACCCTTTTCCGATACAGCGAGGAGTAAGACAAGGCTGCCCCCTCTCTCCTTATTTGTTTCTTTTAGTTGTAGAAATTCTTGGTATAATGATACGTCAGCATGAGAATATCAAAGGAATCCAAATAGAAAACATGGAATTAAAGTTAAGTCAATACGCGGACGATACTTTTTTATTTCTCCACCCGACTGAATCGAATTTGAAGCTGCGTTTAAAAGTTCTAAACAATTTTAATTCTATGTCGGGATTAAAAATTAACATCGACAAATGTAATGTAGTTAGACTCGGTAATTTTGAAGGTTTTCTTTGCAGCGACATCCCTTTTTCGTGGTCCACTGATATCATCATGTATCTAGGTATAAAAATTCCACTTGATAACTTTAATGATTACTTCGAGCTCAATTACAAACCGAAATTAGAAGAAATAAAGACGACATTGCGTATTTGAAACCTTAGAAATCTCACCCTGTACGGTAAAATTGTAATTATAAAAACTCTCATTATTCCTAAATTTATATATGCATTTGGTATAATACCTAATCCACCGCACTCATTTTTTGCTGAATTACAGCAACTTTTATTTCACTTCCTTTGGAGCAATAAACCAGACAGGATTAAAAGACCAC
Source organism: Echinometra lucunter (assembly GCA_029962745.1). Taxonomy (NCBI): domain Eukaryota; kingdom Metazoa; phylum Echinodermata; class Echinoidea; order Camarodonta; family Echinometridae; genus Echinometra; species Echinometra lucunter. The sequence continues at coordinate 27,914 of JAPZVO010000482.1, read as the reverse complement.
TACTTTACAATGATTATCAAGAAGGCGGCCTTAAAATGCCGCACGTACTGTATTTTAACTATGCAATAAAAACAGCGTGGGTGAAGCGCTATTTAGACACGGACAACAATGGGAAGTGGAAATACTTTTTAAAGTCATTACTTCGCAAGTTCGATGATAATTTTTTCTTCCATTGCAATATACAATCTGTTGATTTTCATAACAGTAATTTTGACAATGCATTTTGGAAAGATGTTCTAGAAGCATGGACGTTTTATAAATACTACAATCCTGTGAAATTTAAAGAAATACTTTCTCAAACTCTGTGGTTGAACTCACATATCAAAGTCGATAAAAAGGTAATCTTGTACAAGAATTGGTTTCATTCCGGTATGCGATATCTCAAAGACATTTTAAATGCTAATGGCTCGTTTATGACATATGAACAAATATGTCGTAAGTTTGGAAATGAATCATTTTTATGCTATTTCTCTCTTCTACACGCTATACCACTGGAATGGAAAAATGTAATTAAAAACGTCCATGTAATTGATCATGCTGATCAACCAATAGATGAACGATTAAATTGTTTCTTAAAAAGTAGAAAGGTCACAAAATTGTGCTATAATACATTTTTGGAAAAAAATATGTCGCTCTCAGATACAAATCAGCAATCCAAATGGCAAGCTGATCTCAGGGAAAATTTAACAAACTCTCATATTTGGAATTCTCGTTTCCCACTTTTATATAAGGCTTCTGTTGACAATAAACTACGGAATTTTCAATTTGAATTTATTTACAGAAGAATTTCAACACAAGACTTCTTGTTTAAAGTCGGAATAAAAGATACACCGACCTGTAATTTCTGTGAAACTCACATTCAAACCATCGTTCATCTATTTCTAAGATGTGAATATACAGTTGTATTTTGGAATGATGTTTATGAATGGTTGGAGTCCATAAATATTAGAAATACAAAATTCAGTGATACTGAAATCTGTTTTGGCGTTATAACCCTCAATAACTTCTATCTCATTAATATCATCTTGTTGTTTGCAAAATATTTCATATATTCATGCAAATATAAGAATATAAAACCTACTTTTATTCATTTTAAACTTGGTTTAGATCAAATTGAAAAAACTGAGAGAATAATTGCATTTAAACGTAATTTGATGAATTTACATAGAAAAAAATGGAATATCTTGTGTCAAGAACATCAGTGAAACCGGTAATGCATGAGTACATCTGTGTTATATAAGTGTCCGGAATTTATGTTAATTTCAAATGTAATGTCTTTTATGCATGTGCTACTTGTGTATTGAATGAGTTGAGAAATAAAAATCTTGAAAAAGAAAAAAAAAATCCATAAAAACAAGAAACCGACTTTATAAACAACATTTGAGGAACCCCACGGATACAAGTCTACTTGTTTACAAAACATATCGTAATAAATTAACAAAGTGTATTCGTTTTTCTCGCAAGTTACACTTCTCAAACAAATTACAAAAGGTAAAATCCAACTCATGAGCCACATGGAAAGTTATAAAAGAAATTGTGGGAACAAAAAATGAGACTATACCTGAAGATTACCTTACTTTCAATGGTAACAAAGTCACAGATTCTTACGACTATGCTGATTGCTTTAATTCTTTCTTTGCTAATATTGGTCTTAAACTTGCCACCCAAATTACTACTCCAAATAATGCTCATTTTACTGAATTCTTTTCAGAATCGATTCAAGACTCTTTATTTTTAAAGCCGACAAACCCGAATGAAATCATTAATATTGCTAAATCATTCAATTCTTCGAAATTCAAAGGTCATGATAAAATTAGTACTTCACTTTTAAAGGAAATAATCCATTTCACTGCTGATCCACTAACACACATATTTAACCAGTCTTTACAATCCGGTATTTTCCAGACTTGTTAAAAATAGCCAATGTAACCCCAATTTTCAAAAAAGATGACCAACATGGAATCACTAATTACCGTCCTATTTCCATTCTCCCTATATATAAAAAATCTTAGAAAAAAATGTTTATAATAGATTACATAATTTTCTTAACTTCCACAAAATACTAAATCCAAATCAGTATGGTTTTAGAAAAAAATCATTCCACGGATCTAGCTCTGGTCCAGATGTATGATAAAATTACAGAAGCCATGGCCAAAAAAGAACACATAATTGGTATTTTTTAGACCTTAGTAAAGCGTTCGACAATCTTAATCATGATATATTGTTTTCCAAATTGTATTCCTGTGGTGTTCGGGGCTCAGCGCTCTTATGGTTTAGAAGTTATTTAAGCAACCGAAAACAGTATGTTACTTTCAATGGTATTAATTCACGGTCTCTTCTAATCAAATGTGGTGTCCCCCAGGGATCTATCCTGGGTCCACTTCTATTTTTATTATACATCAATGATATAATCAATACATCATCATAATTATCTTTTGTCCCATTTGCAGATGACACTAACATATTTTATTCTCATAAGAGCCTTAAGTCTCTAGAAAATACCTTGAATGCCGAATTAATAAAAGTCTCGAAATGGTTTAAATGCACTAAACTTTCTTTCAATATTCAGAAAACCCATTTTATACATTTCAAGCACAACATTATCCATGTGAATAATAATCCAATTAATATTAACATTGACAACAATACTATTGAAGAAAAGAAGAGTTCGAAATTCCTGTGTGTCATTACTGACGAGAATTTATCTTGGAATGATCACATAAATCATGTTATTTCTCGAGGCGTGGGAATTATTCATAAGTTAAAGTTTATGTTACCACGAGTAACTCTGTTTTTCCTATAGAATACACTAATACTTCCTTACATAACATATTGTAATATTGTTTGGGCCACATGTGGAATTACCAAACTCAACCCTATTCTCACCTTACAAAAGCGGGCTCTTCCTATCTGTACAGGATCGTCTTATTTTTCTCATTCTGATCCACTATTCTTTAAGCTTAAAACATAGAAGGTTTCTGATTTGAATGTCATGCAAGTTGCAGTTTTTATGTTCAAATACAAAAACAACCAACTTCCCTCCTCATTTCAAAATTTATTTAATCTAAACAGTACAATTCACAAATACCCTACCCGTATTTCTGGAAATTTTCACCTAACAGACCCAAAGTTATTAATAACTCATAGATCAATTAGACACCATGGCCCTGACTTAGAACAATTTACCCGCAACTATAAAAATGTGTTCCTCACTTTATTCCTTTAAAGCCACTATGAAGCGCAACCTAATATCATTGTATTCAAATCCGCCACATTGACTATACTTGTACTTATTTTAATATTATTTATCTATTTTACTCTTATATGAATTTTGACCCCTCCTCTAATGCACTTGCACTTGCATTGCACCCTCATGACCTCTTGTTAAAAATGTGTAAGTTTTACATGTCGCTTTTTTACCTTGAGGCCGTCGTCAACATCAAGCAGGTCGCTCATGAAGACTGTCTCCTGCGTTCTGAAATTCAGTTAAATAATATTTTTCATATACTTTTTTTTATATTCGTGTGTCTAAAATGTATATGTATAAACTTACGTAATAATTGATTATGTTGTATTGTGTTGAACATGTTGCACGCAGAAATAAATTTCAAACAAATAAACATTTTTGTTCATCGCATAAACGATGAAACAAGATTCTTTCAATGGTATAATGATATAGCAAGCCATGAGATAAAACATTATCTTTAGGCAAAATAACCTTATGTAAATTCTATTATATTTAAACGGAAATTAGACGAAAAATTGCTGTAAAATAATGAGTGAATCTGAAGAGCTAGGATTGTAAGTTGTAGATTTCCTTACAAATCAGAAGAAGTCTTTATGCATGTTGATTTTCATATTCCATGAAAAAATGAAAAATTACTATAGAAAAACACAGGAAGGGGAAATAGGACGAGGGGGAAAACAAAATCAGTATAGTGTGTATTGGGGAACCATTGTATAGAAGAACATTTTGAATTTGCGTTTCATTGTATACAGCAAAACAGTATTTATTAAATCATCAGCTTTACACAATAAGATAAAATTTCTTACATGACTGTATAGGCCTAATCACAATGGTGTAGCCTCCTCTAGGCATGCTAGGTATAAAAATAAGAATGACTAACGTAGAGGGAGATGGAGAATTAGTTTAAGTGAAATAGAAGACGTCTTCTATTTCTGTGGGTGGGACGAGAAGGGAGGGGGATACGGTTGTTAAGCTTCGATACTGTGATACGCCTCTAAAGTGTAACTCGCCGGTTAAGTTGCTGAAAATGTGTACACGCACTGCTATGTGTACGGTACTATGGTATACACACATGCAGGGTCAGGTTGGTTGAGGGCAAGTTCTAAGCTTCATCCCTTCCTCTGTCTCTCTCTATGTCTCTCTGTTCAATTCTCTCTCTCTCTCTCTCTCTCTCTTATTCTATTATTCAATCCTTTCTGCACCCTCTTGTTTGCTTGTTTGATGCCTCCTTTACTGCTGAGAACTAGCCTCTAGTTTTTCTGTGTCTCCCCCTGATCCTGATTTGTCCCTGTCCGTCATGAATCATGATACTAATGATCCAGCCCCTCTTTTTCTCGCTTGTAATATTTATATGTATATCTTCTATGTGTGTTTTGTATGTCTGTTACAATGTAAGTCCTCATAAACATAGTTCCTTTATCTACGTTGTAATGTCCCGTCACGTCAGCTTGGGCTCTTCTTGTTCTCTTTGTTTTTTCTCCGTTCCTTTCCTCAGATTTTGCTATTTTATTTTTTTATTAAATATAGGATGTTATCATCAAGATATCTGTCACTGAATTCCACCATTTGAAAAGCTAAACAGGGCAGGCATATGCTTCTGTCAATACATTCTAAAGGGCGAAAAAGGTCTAGCATTACTGGTCACTTGTATATTTTTGCTTTTTGTCAAGTACTAGTACATGATGTTTTTGAAGTGGATTTATAGGGCTTCATCATGTTCATAGTAACACAATATTACATACACTGATAGCATGTAGGGCCATGCAGATTTTTAAAAGTTACTCAGTGGCTTTGATAGTAACTTTCTCCTCCTCCCTTTTGTTTCCTCCTAGTTCCCATGCATATCCCACTTCTCATTTTTCTTCATTCGTTTATCTTCCTCCTCCTCTCCTCCCATTCGAAGCTTACAAGTTCTTCTTTTCCTCTTATCTTTCTCCTTCACACCTCCTTTCACTTCCCATTTCTATCGCTCCTCTTGCCCCTCATCTCTTCTCCTCCAATTCTGTTTACATTTTAATTCCTAAATTTCGCTTCCCCCTTTTTTTCCTACGTCTTTTTTCTATGCTCTAGGTTAACTCCGTGCTTCTGTTCCTTTATTTTTTTATGTTCTTCCCCTTTCCTGGCCCTCTTTATCATGATTCACCTTATCTGCCATTTCTTTTGTTTCGTGGTTGATTTTTTATTAGCACTTCTGATATATTTTCTCCGTTCAATTTGTTTTCCTTTGAATATTTTTTATAGTAATTTTTCACGTCATTTACACTTCTCGTTTCCCCTTCCCTCTATTTCCTTCCGTTATCACGCTTCCTCTATAATAACAGTATCAATGACAATGGTATGATGACGATAATAATAATGATGGTTTTGGTGAATGATAATGATAACAGCATTAAGTTTATTACTTTTTAAAATGAGTTTTCACTGCTTCTCTATATCTGACTATTTTCATGCTATCACCGTCCAGTGAACTTTGCAACCGGAAACGATTATACTATCACTGGTTGAGGGGTGACTCTCCCGGAAGAAGGGCCCCTCACTCTATCAAGAGCCACGAAAGATCTCAATATTACCCATGAAAAATGCCACTTACAAACGTGTTAAGTGCTCTTTTTTTTTTATCTTACAAATACATTGACCGGTTTTGCTTTTGTTATAAGCCCCACTTTCTTCTTAGTTCACCCCTTAATAAGACTAATAAGTGCCCCTTTGGAAGTCTGTTTATTACCCTTTTCCGTGTTTCCTCCTTTCTATTCTCCCTTTATGTTCTTAGAAGTGCCGTTTTTGTTTTGTTTTGTTTTTGTTTTTTTTTAACTTCTGAGTGTCCCTGTTTAAATGTGCTAATGACTCCACATCCCTTTTTAAGTACCGTGCCTTCTTATTATATGTGCCCCCATTTACTTCTAAAAAGTGTCCCTTTCTCTTTTTATAACATTTCTACTGTTAACGAGCGAATGTGTTAAAGTTTTAAAGTGATCTGTTTAATTTTGATTCTCAGCTCGGGCTGGTTCAAAATTTCAAATGTGATACATGGACGGACATAATTATGATTTCTCATAAGCTATTGCTCCTTTTCCTTCCAAGATACTGCAGTACCATTTTCTCATTTGATAGGTGCCACTTTTATACAATATGCCCTTACCAGTTATAGTGCTCATTTCATGTCTGATTAAAGTTTACGTCCGACTGGTGTCACTTTTGAATGCCCCTTTCAGAGCCCTTTTCGACTGTAATCGTTGAATTACCTCCTCGATTTGTAAAGCTTAGAACTAATATTTTCATTTTCCTATTTTGCGTGAGGTGACCAAAATATAGGCCTACTCTCTTTTAAAAAGAGTGAACGCATTCACTCTGTTAGGCGTGAATTTAAGAAAAGAGTGCATTTAGAGTGAATTAAGAGTAAAAATTATGACATTCACTCTTAATTAACTCTTTTAAAAGTGACCTCATGAATCATTCAGAAACCTTGAATGATCACTGAGGTCATCCCTCAAGAGGGTGAATATCACAATTCTTACTCTTAACATGCTTAATTCACTCTAAATGCACTCTTTTCTTAAATTCACTCCAGAGTAAACGCGTTCACTCTTTTTTTTTTAAGAGAGTACCATTTAAACATTTTATAGGCCTAGAGTTTAGTTTGATGGCGAAATAAGGCTCTTTATAGCAAAAAGCTGTTAGTTTTGGCTCGCTCAAGAAAAAAAGTATGTCAGTGTGTACAGGCGGGCCGCGAGCGAGGGTGTGCATACTCTAGTGTGAGTAACAAATTGCGGCAGAATATTTCGATCATTCCCCTTTCATTCCTCAAAACAAATTTTCGTCGGTGGCCTTCCGTGTTTCGTCCCCCCCCCCCCCTCGTTCCCTGAAATCGCCGCCATTGCATATAACTGGCAAGGCACACCAAGCGTGTTGCAAACGTTACAGTCTTGTCTATTCTAAGGTGCTTAGAACTGATTGGTAGCGATGGGATCTCACTAATACATTGATAATTATAGCCTAATGGATAAAACTAACAATAATGTGGAAAAGCCCTAAACTTTTGTATCAGAATTAGCATGAATAGAAAAAGTCCAAATGCAAATACAAATACATTACGAAACAAAAACATATAATAGTTTGCTCTGTCGTTTTACTTGATCACGATGAGTAATATAAGACCATTATAGGATCAAGAATTCGGTGCAAAGGGGGTAGGGGAAATGGGGACTGCCCGCCCAATTTCCGCTGAAAATGGGGAAAAGTTGCACAATAGAATAACCCCTATATACAAAAGGGGGAAACCCGCTGTCTAAGATTTCTTATTATTATGCTCGCAAAACCATAGAAAGCATTAGGGGCTCCACTCCCTCGATCCCGCCTGTTTGGGCTTTGGCTCCTTACACCCCCCCCCCCCCCCGCCTTCCCTGGAAAACCACGTGCCGGGAAGGGGACAGGTTTGGGGGAGAGGGACATGATTGTGATACTATAGGGGCAGGTCAGTGGGTTACGCATTTAGTTATGAATTACGAGAATATTATCATCCTTGTTAAGAGACTTGAGTAACACTTTTGGGCAGGTTGCACCTTAGGGCCAGGCATACGTTAAAAGCCATATGCAACCCAAGTTACATTTTCGGCAGGTTACAATTTAGTTACGTGACAATTTAAAGGCCATAATGTGTACAAGAGACCCTGGTTACATTTTCAAGGAGGTTGGGCTTAAAGTGCAGGTGACATTTTCAAGGCCACTCTGTACAAAAGTAAAAAAAACACTAGGTTATACATCAAGGTAAGAAGGTAATAGGATTACTTTTAAGAGACCCATGCTACTATCTTCATGATTTTGGGCAGGCTGTACTTACGGTCAGGAGTTATCTTAAAAGGCACTTACGACTCAGGTTACACTTTTGGGATGTGGCTATTAAAAAGCTGAAGCTTAAAGCCTGATAATTGTTCAGGGAACGCGGAAACAAGGGAAGGGGGCTGCAGCCTACCTCTCCATTTTGGCTAAACTTGGGAAAATGTTACAATATGAAATTATAAGGAAACCCTATAAAATTATACGACGAAAAAGCGCTGTTTAAATTGCGTATATGGGCTCGAAAAAACCGTACAAACACAGAACAAAAGAGCATTAGGGGGCTCTACCCCTAAAAACCAGCCAGTCTGGGTATCAGCCCCCATTCGTACAAAAACCAAAAACGTTCTGCAGCCCGCGGGAAGAATACATATTTGAAGAAGAGGGGCAGGTTGTACTATAGCGACAGGTTACTTTAGGCATTTTACAATTTACGAGAAGGTCATTTCTTTGAAGAGGCTTGTGTTACACTTTTGGGCAGGTTGCATTTTATGGCCAGGTATATGCGACCCATGATGCGACCGAAGTTGCAGTCTAAAGGCCATACAAATGACTCTGCCGAACGAAAAAATGGAGGGGCAAAACACGTATTCCCTCCTAAAAGCTCCCTCCCAAAACATGCCAAAATAATGATATAATAGCAGAACATTTTTAGCCAAAAAACAAAAATAAACAAAAACAAAAACAAAACAAAAATAGTCAAAGAAAGAAACCTGGTATTGATAATATAACAAAATTATATTTCATTCAAGAAAATGAATTGGAAAAAGTGAAATATAGTTATGTTGTGCATTACGGGTGAGAAGACTTGAGCCTCTAAAATGATGCGCTCCTTGGAAGTTTGTCCCCCAATCCCAAACTGCTGAAGGCGCACTGTTTTCAGTTGATTGCAGCCAAACTTTCCTGCAACACCTCTCAATTTAATAGCTTTAGAATCTTGTCGTATTCATCATAGACAGGTTAGATTTTGCAGGCAATTTCAATCAAATGTTCAACTCAGGAAAGCATCATGTCTGGCAGAGGAAAAAATGGAAAGGCCCGCACCAAGGCTAAGTCAAGTTTCATTGTCTTTGACCGCAGAGTTTCAGGGGCTTTGCTTTTCTTAGCTTGCCCCTCCGTTTTACTTTTCTTTCAGCCTATGTCAACTTTGTTTTGTTCAGTATCTCAATAATTCCGTTCTTTCTTTTATAATGTTATTTCATTCTACATGTTCTATTACTTTTGTCTTAACTAGATTACTGAATTTATATATTCGTTTTTGTATACACTGTGAAACAGAAAATAAATAAATCAAATCGAATCAATTAAATCAAATATTATTAGCATGTTTGAATACTATTCTTACTTATTATTTCTTAAATCTTAGAAGTAGATCAAATTCAAAGCAGTCTTTTTAGGCTTTTTATTAAAGTAATAGAGTATACCTGTAAGAATAATTTAAATACAATGCGATCAAACCTTAAAAACTATGCCTCTTTGCCTTCAATATTAAACACTCTTCTGGTATACAACACAAATTACGAGAACACTACCGAGAGAAGATCCAAATTCTCTGGTATTGTGGAAAATAGGAGTTGGAGGGGCAGTCCCACCCTTATTATTGCACGTGAACATGTAGAATTAAGAAATGAAGACATTCTTTTCTTTCTTTTAAATTCAGATTTAGACCAATATTTTGTGAAATCGATGTGAATGTAATCCTGATCTAGAATTACGCTACATGATCTTTCTCACGTTAACTTGCTACTATCTGTGACTCGGTCATAACTTTCGGATAAAAGGAAAAAAATGGAAGACCGGACAAAGTCATGATTAACATCACAAATATCTACACTTATGGTCACAGTCACAGAGAGTATTGAGAGTCGTGGCTGGATCCAGAGTTGTGAGAAAGAGGAAGGGGGGGGGGGGGGTAAGCGAGGAAGTGAAGCGACCAAAGGGGGCGGGAGCTTTCACACTTTCATTAGATGGTGCTATTTCGTGTATATTTTTTGTTTCATAAAAGCACTGGGGATTTGATAAAAATAGATACTGCCACTATTTTATGAACTATAGGGGAAAACATATTGCTTGGCAAAAACATAAGGGGGGGGGGGGTCTTAAAAAATCGCCCACTGGCGAGTTAATATCCATTTTAAATGAACAAATAAGGTTGTTATAGTTGAATGATCTTGTCCTCTCTTGTCCATACTCTTCTTTCTTCTTCTCTCTTTAGCACTTGAAAAAAGAAAAAAAAAAGAAGAAAGAGATATGCCCCTCCCACCCCCCCCCCCCCAAGCGCTGCACCTGCTTACTGCTGGTACCGAATTATCAGGAACTGTCCATCTGCTTGGTATCATAGAAGACCACCAACACAACACACTCTTGTCCGTCCTTCCACCGTGTTGTATATACAAATTCGCCATACGATTTACGCGTTAGCAGAAAAAACTATTTTTTTAGCAACCTACCCGGCAAGTTACACTATAGCGCGGGGTGCGTTTTAACAGCTTAACATACGGTAGTCATGGTAGACCGGTAGAGTCCATGTCCATGTCCATGTTCACAGCTGTAGGCTGATCAGGGATTGGCCGGGCCTTTCTACACCGACGACAGTATGCGTACACGCTGTAGAAGATGAACCCAACAACTAGCAAGACGGCAAACACGGACAAAACGATGGTTCGTGCCTTGCGGGGCTGTGAGCCGGGCTCAGTGGTAGCGTTTACCGGTGGCCTAGTCATGATAGTCGTCCCTTCGACTACATCATCGGGATCTGCATGAAACATTATGAATAGATACGCATCATCAAAATCTTTTGTAATTTGATTCGTTTTTTTTTCTGTTTCACTTTAAATTTTTTAGATTAGAAATCAATCTAAATCGTTGTAATTAGGCAAGAGTCAAAAACTAGATTAAGAAATTATAATCAATAAGATCGATTTCTAAATCTGTTAGACTTAAGGTTTTTAATAAATTTTATTCAAGTCTAAGAAATTTAATTTTTTCTGTTTGTCTGCTTGCTTGTTTGTTATGAGAAGCCCTGCCAGAAGTAGAAGCAATCTAAATGGTCGACATAAAATATAGTCCATGTAATAAATGTTACAATCCTATGAAAAATAAAGTTTTAATACTTAAATTTACAAAAGATCGACAAGGAAAAGTGTTGAGAGAAAAAAGTAATAAAAGTTATTTAGATGAAAAGAGAAAAGATAAATTCCTATACAAATTTTGCAAGGAAGCGATGGGCCACTGAGAGAGGGAAATGCAGGATAAGCATAGAAAATACATGCATGTGAAAAAGGATAGAAACGCTTTTGGAGAGAAATAAGGAAAAGAATGGGCATAAAGAGAAAAGTGAAAGTGTGTAAGGAGAAAATTAAGGAGAAGAAGTATGTACAGTGGCGGCACCAGGATTGTTAAAGTGTGGGGGGGGGGGGGGCAAATGAAGGGCAAAAGAAAATGTTGGGGCAGGGGCAGTCAATTTTTTTTTTTGCGTGTATGGAAAAATCGAGCGTGAAACGCGAGTTTTAGTCGCCGGCGTAAATCCACTTTGAGGAGGGGGGGGGGATAACTGAATTTTTGGACTATTTTTTTCCCCTCTTACACACATTTTAATATCAATTTTGCGAGCGAGCAAATAAAAAATAACCTTTTTTTTGTTTTTAATCGCATTTTCAAATAAATATTCTGAAATATGACGAGCGAGCGAAGCGAGCGAGCCAAAAATGGCTACTTTTTTGTTTTTTCAATCGCATTTTAGAAAAGAAATTCAAAAATACGACGAGCGAGCGAAGCAAGCGAGCCAAAAATAACCACTTTTTTGGTTTTCAATCGAAGTTTTGAAGAGCGGAAAATGGTATTTTAGAGCACTTCACAGCTTGAATATGAAATTTTTCTTTTCAGTCCTCAAAATTTCTGGGGGGGGGGGCAAAGCTTCTGAGTGGGGGGGGGGCAAATGCCCCCCATGCCCCCCCCCCCCTTGGTGCCGCCACTGAGTGTGTAAGGAAAGAAATAAGAAGTCCGCGAGGAGAGAAGAAGGGTGTGTATGAGAATAAGGAGAAGTGTGTAAGGAGGAAATTTGCACGCGGACAGAGAGTGGGAAGGATGCAAAGAAGAAAATTAGCACGATATTCAACAGTGTACAAAACCAAATAATATATAGTCAACGGATTGTATATGCATGCAATATACCAGGTTATGTTAAAACTCATTTGTATATTGGGTATTTGAAATTAATTCTTAGAGATATAATTCCGTCAGCAAAGTTAGCATGAACAGAGAACTGTGTATTTAATGAAGTGGCGATAAATGTTATTCCATTTATGCATGTAATTCAACCCTGTCCAAATCACGCACCTCTTCAAAAGATGAGCGAGCCCGAAAAACAAACAAAGGCGTATATCAGCAATTCACAAAAGTAATATTTTAGGGTGATGTTCGTTTTTCCGAAGGTTCGTTTTTCCGATACACGCCTGCAATTGCGTATACCCAGATGTTCGTTAGTCCGAACATTTGTGGCATTATTCCGAAGATTCGTTATTCCGAAGGGACGTTAGTCCGAAAATGAAATATGGTTCGTTATTCCGAAGGTTCGTTTATCCGAAAATAGAATAAGTTCGTTATTCCGAAGGTTCGTTAATCCGAAAATGAAAAAGGGTTCGTTATTCCGAAAATAACTAACGAACCGACGAACCTTACTTCATTTTCGGACTAACGAACCTTATTTCATTTTCGGACTAACGAACCTTCGGAATAACGAGCCTTCGGACTAACGAACCTTCGGAATAACGAACCTTCGGAATAACGAACTGTAACCAATTTTTGATCGCTTTTTCTCTTTTGTTGGAAAACCTGAACGAATATAATTTATGTATATGCCATTGGCGTAAAGCCCGGGGGGGGGGGGTTGGGTGGGGGTATATATACCCCCCCCCCTTTCGAAGAAGAATTCTTGTAAAAGAGAAAGAAAGAGAAAGGAAAAAGACCCCCCCCCCAAAAAAAAAAAAATAAATAAATAAATAAATAAATAAATACAGGAAAAACCTGGAAGCGCTCGCTCCCAGCTCGATACTTTATCGATACTTTATCAAAGACAGAGTATGTTTTTCCTTGATCGCTTCGCTCGCTTGTAATATTTAGAGACAGGGTGGTTTTGGACAGCAAACAATTTGACCAGCGCGGTATATCATATTCGGTAGTGAGGTGACCATTTGAATATCTTGGGCCCCATTTACATTCACTTTCTAGAACGCCCTAGTTCGCGAAACCGAGGAGCCCATGGACTGGAAACTTTTGTGATCTGCTTTTAAAATACTCGGAAAATTCCTCGTTTGCCAACAGATTGTTTTGTTATATGTGGGAGGGGTGGACGGAGGTGTCAAAGCACCGATCTCTGTCCACTGATGCCCCTACATTTAGTCTTATTTGTTTAACTGAAAAGGTTCCTCTTATAGAAAGCCATTTGATATGGATGATCAGTTGCCGACTTACATGCAGGCCTACTTGGGGTAGGCGTTCTGGGGCAATCGTCGCATAGTAATGGTGGACACAACAAGCAATCCTCACATTCCCTTGTTACTTTGTTACAAGCAGATCCTGGATCGCAGTCTGAGTTGTTACAGCAATGACATGATTCCAACAGGCAGGATGCCCAAACCGTCAAAATCACAATCATGTATGTGCGTCGAACTGTGGTACGCATGTTTGATCTATCTGGAAAATTCAATGAAGAATATTTAATGAAAAGAGAATGAAAGACTAATGTCCGGATGACTAAAACTCAACACCGTTAAATAAACCATTTATTTTATTATCTAATATTGCATTGTGCAATGTGTATGATAGCCTTGATAATTATGTCATGCAGCCGCTGAGACCAGGGGACGGACTGGGACTGCAAAGTGGTTGGGGAGTTAAGAAGTGACAGGCCAACAGATTACGAATCGATCGGCCATACAGCCAAAATATCATGCGGCCCGACGGGACAATTTCCCAACTATACCCTCCCGGTTTACCCTTAGCCAATCCACCCTTGTTTACGAAGGAAATGTTGTGCATTGAGTCCGTCATTGGTGTAAATCCGAAAGGTGAGGGATGGGGTTATAATCTTAGAGGGGGATGGCGTGTACAAATTTATCCACCCCCCCCCCCCCCGCCCACACTTTTCAGAAAGAATTAACTTAGTTGTTGAAAGTGTAAATAATAAATCAATAGAACATTGCGTAATTGTACATTGTGTACATGAATTGTGAGACGTGTAATGGACAGAGAAACAAATGTATTAAACAGAGGCAAATATCAGAGTACTACTGAGTGCTGTATGCACTCAGGAGATTGCTTATAATGTTTGCTTATGTTCATGTTAATTTGATCCTAATCCTTTCAGTCATTTTCTTGCTGTTGAATTATGCAAATGGCAATAACGAAGCGATATGAAAAATCTGGGTTATTTTCAAGTCCATAGTGGAATTCTTTCATTTTTCTATACTCACCCTCCCCCTCCCCCATCAGAAATTTTAACGGGATACCTTTCTGGGAACTCGCCTTCTGCCATATATTGTATATGCCCGTGTTATATATATTTCATGTTACTATACATCTTGTAGAATTTGAACAAAAATGATTTTTAAATCCTGCCAGTTCATTTGAAGAAAATCAGTTTTCATTGAATTCAATATAGGCCTAATCATTTTCCCCTGAAAAATGCGGGCATATATTTTCTGAAAACTATGATTTTGTACTTTAGGTCTACCCCAAGGTGATTCATTTCCAGATAACTAGAGTGCAACACCTCTAATTAAATTCTTTCTTTCATCGTGTGATGGTGTTGCATTGTTTATCATGTGGGTCATGACTCATATACGAGATGCGAGCTCGTACGATTTGGTGCATTGCGACAAAAAATTTCGCGCATTGCATCTGTCCTCAGAAAATAGCAGTAGCAGACAGTGTAATTGTCTTGGGTTAATTGGGCATTCATCTAATACATATGATTTCGAGTTATACATGTAGATCAGTGATTAAATCTACGAATTCACCATGTACACTGTATTACCTCCATTGCAGTTAGGGCAATACGCGTTTACAGGGGCGTAGACAGCGGGGGGGGGGGGGGGGGGGGGATGAGGGGTATGCATCCCCCACCTCACAAGGTGGGGGGGGGGGGGTGACATGTACAATCATCCCCCAGGTTTTAGGGAAGGATGTTTGCTTACAATTAAACTGAATTAACATGTTTAGAAATGATAGGAACAGCAATAATGATAATAATTATTGTCATTATAACAACAACAATAATAACAATAGTAATAATAATAATAATTAGTAATGTATTATTATTATTATTATTATTATTATTATTATTATTATTATTATTATTATGCCTATGATAGTAATAATAGTTATCATCATCATCATCGTTAATGTGACTGAAATGACGATTACTATCATAACTATATCGATCGTTATTCTGATTTATGTAGTTATATTACTTTTGGGTAATTTCGGCGCTGTCACAGTTTTTCTGAAGTGGTGTAACAACAAAATTAAAAAAAAAAGATAAATAGCGTGATGCAAATATGCAATAGTGTGTGTCAGTCCATATTCTCTATTCGTTTGTCACGGTGCGTATATCTTCTATTCATGTCTGTGCATGATTGGCGTAAATCCCGGGGGGATGGGGGGATATATCCCCCATTTTTTGAGAGGGGGATGGCGTGTACAAATATCCCCCTTCACTTTTTAAGAAAGAAATGATATTTGAATTAATCGTTAATAAAATTTTTAATAATTTGTCATAAACAACCATCATATGTTAGAATTTCTATTTGAAAATGTGATTTAAAACCAGAAAAGCGTTTATTTTTGGCTCGCTCGCTTCGCTCGCTCATCATATTTTGGAATTTTTGTTTGAAAATGCGATAGAAAACCAGAAAAATGGTAATTTTTGGCTCCCTCGCTCGCAAGATAAAAATTAAAATGTGTGTAAGGGGGTCTGTGCAGGTGTGTGCGGATGCGTGTGTGTGTATCTGTATGCGAAATTGATCCCCGATTTCTCGTGAACGGCAAATCATCCCCCCCCCCCAGGAGTAAGAACCTGTCTACGCCACTGCGCGTTCAGAAGCTTTTCGATTTTGTTTCCGTTTATTGTTTGATTTCGGTTATCCCTTGCGGTTCTGATGAGAGTGAGTCGAAAGTGTGTTTTAACGCTATTCTTTTTACCAGGCATCTTTGTCTCACATTATGTCACCGACCATGAACGATAATGACTGTATGAAGATAGCAGCCCTACCAGCGCTGGGATAACTCAATGAAATATCATTAAAATGAAGTACTATTTGATGTCAATTTATGTTTATAACTCAATAGTATATTAAGTTAGTAACTTGTGGGACCTCCAAAATACTTTGGAATTCCAGCTTGCCTGAAAATATCTAGTTCAATTTGAAGTAACATTTTCATCTCAAACGTCTTACATGAAAATTAGGTAACATGTGCAGACAAGGGCACATCTCTATTGTAATGAACTTCTAGTTATGTTTATTTATTTGTTTTATTTGCTCGTTAGAAAATCATCTGAGATCATTTGCACCCTCTCTATTATGATATTCTCGATTCCCCCTGTGAGCAGAGATTAAGCATGATTTCGCGATTTCACTTTTGTTCAACTGAAACAAAATACCAAGTCGGCATACTTTCAGTTTCTAAAGATAGATAAAGCTTCGAAGTGTTATTATAGTGTATGTTTGATAGCCCTATGAATTAATGAAATCGAAGTAAATACTGTTATTGCAGGGAGGTGGTTATGACTGATCATATAAGATTCATTGTGTATGTGCAGTTTACGCATCGGTAAAGTCGCCCGGACACCAAGCGGCGCAAAACTGGAATATAATTCTATGCGGTATGTGGTGCATGGGTGTGGTGTATTATATTTGATCGCGGCGTTTTTATTAGTCATGTTAGAGAAGATGGAAAGACAAAGAGACCCCATATTGTGTTAATCACCTTCTTATAATTATTATTATTCATGTATTTATTTTTAATGATCTGAGATTTGTACCCCTTCTTTTACAAAATACTGCATCCGCTCCTGCAATAATGGTTGCACGTTATCAACTGAAACAATAAAAATTAAGTCGGTCTACATGTACTTTCAATATCTTTTAAGTTAAAAACATAAAAAGCGTTACTATACATTCAATACATTTTCAAGTGTTTAGGTTTACATACCCTCCCGTGCCAAAGTATTGCAACATAGCTGAATTGGGTATGCATTTGTGAGTTATAATCCCTTCTGTATTGTGTGATTTTCCTTTTATAACCATTGAATGTTGTCCACCATTATCTTGAAAGGGAGAACTAACTTGTCCTTTTCTGTCCGGAGAGCAGTTACATATCCTGACCCGGTCATATCTGAAACAGTGGAGAAGACAAAAGACCAAAGGAAACAAATCGCTATATTGGGAGGCTTGGGTTATCCGTGAATGAAATCATGATACTCCCCCTTAATATTTCTCCCCAACCGGTTTATACGGTTTTTATACGCTTTTTGCAGGGAAATAATAACCATAATGTGCCCAGGAAAAAGCGGAGGAAAATAACCACGCTCGGAAAAGATAGATTTCTATAAGCCGTTGCCAAGGCGTTGCCAGGGAGGATGCGCGCCACAATCATTATCCAGCAAAATATAATAAGTTCGTGAAGAATTCGCTAATGGAAGTAAATTTTGATATTTTCACCACAATGTCATCAGCGAATTCTTCACGCATTTATTATTATTATGCTGGAAAATGATTTTGGCGCGCATCCTCCTTGGCAACGGCTTGGCAACGGCTCACAGATATCTATCTTCTCAGGGTGTGGTTATTTTCTTCCGCTCTTTTCTGGATACATTATCGGCATTATTTCCTTGAGAAAAGTGTATACAAACCTTGTAAACAGGTTTGGGAGAAATATGAAGTGGGAGGATCATGATTTCATTCACGGATAACCCAAGCCTCCCAATATAGCGATTTGTTTCCTTTGGTCTTTTGTCTTCTCCACTGTTTCAGATATGACCGGGTCAGGATATCTACTGCTCTCAGGACAGAAAAGAACAAGTTCTTCTCCCTTTTAATATATACACAAATGGCCGACAACATTCAATAGTCATAAACAAAAAAATCACCAAATACAGAATAGCATCAACAAAAAAATCAGCAGCAACAACAGCTACAACAAAAACAGCAACAACATTAATAACAAATTCCTGCAATCCTCCCAGAGGTGGGAAACGATAGGCCTATATAATTCTTCTAAAATACAATCAGGAACATGACTGATACTTTCACCAGGAAAATTACTGTATAAAAATTATGGGCCATTAATTATCTTCACAAAACTGACGAGATTCTCAGTTATTAAGGTACAAGGATATAATACTGTGTACAGGCATGCATTTTCATGCATAAATGCTAGTGTGATACCAATGCATAAATGCCAAGATACCAATGCACAGATAGATCATTATGTCATAAAATCAAGTTAGCCTGCATTATCTTATCTCATCTGATACGGATCTGATAGCAAATAGTGGACATCTTTATGGTCTATACAGAATGTAAATGATATTTGGATATCGATGGAAAGGGTAGGTCTATATAAGGCACCTCCACCAATATGCGCTGATAGCACTATACTTGAGCGAAGATTCGGCCTTTCTTTAACCCGTTGGTTAGTTGGTTACTGGAAGCGGGAATTGAGAGTTCGGTGGTCAATGGGAATAAAAAATACACGTCATCGGTCTCGAACGTACGTCCAAAGATAAGAATCATTTTATACTATACACAAGAGAAAACAAAATAACCCCCATAAACATACGACTCATGATTGCAACTTAATATCAATTACAATGATAGTTATTAACACTGCACATAACAGGCAACGAAATGGAAGACAATGACAAATGGCGGCAGAGCAAACAAGACCGAGGAAATGCAAGTGGTTTGGGATGGGCAACTTTCAAAAGCTTAGGTATTGCACAAAGTAAATAGGGCATATACCATGGGCATATACCCGGGAAGGGGGGCACTCAGTATATAATGCGTGGTGGGTATGTGCCGCGGAGAAGACCCCCACTCAAATTTCCGTTCCAAAGCATAGCATTTTTATCTTATTGAGAAAAAGAACAAAGAAAGTCGTTCCAAAGCATAGCATTTTCTTCTTATCGAGAAAAAAGAAGACAGAAATCCGTTCCAAAGCTTCGCATATTTTTCGTTACGCCGCTCCGGCCGCATTGATCCGCTACATGAGCTGCATTTTTGGTGAAAAGCGGCCCGCTGTCCGACCATCGCCTCTGCGCGAGCGCACCCGGCACCCGTGCCGCCGGGCTATAGCTGCATGCACGTATGCCCGTTCCATAGGGATACATAATACGCACTCACATGCAGGCAAACCGTTCCAAAGACCCACGTTTTCACAAACATTTGTAGTTCCGAAGCCCGTTCCGAAGACCCTCCTTTTCACAATAAGCCCGTTCCAAAGCCCTCGTTTTTTGTCTCGTCCGCGGCACATACCTACCATTTTGGGGGTCGAAGGCTCCCCCCAGGGGCATATACCATATAGGCATACATACCAACGCCAGCCGATCAAAATTGAAATCAGGTTTCAACTTCCAAAATAGTGATCAAGCGCAAAGCAGTGAGATGCAGAAGCACATTCCAAATGAGCCACGTGGAAGTTCTATCGTCATTATGAAATTGAGTTTGTGCACACCCCTGTATACTTTGCACACGTAACTAATGAGAGGAATTGCGAGATTTGAACTGGTATACTAATGCCAATAGATGGGGTACGATATTTGTACATCATGATTGTTTGTAGTCCTCAACTTCTCTCATTTGCATGATTTCATATTTAATACAAGGGGGGGGGGGGGAGAGGGAGGGGTATGTACTTCCGGTCTCTGTCCCCCTTTTAAAAACAAAGTACACATTGTCTCCTTCCCCCCCCCCCCCCGACCTGAAGACATTATTTTTTTTTTCGTCGTCAGAGAATTTTTGGAGATTTGTGCCTCTTTTTTTATTCATTATTATTATTTTTTCATTTTCATTTTTTTTCTTTACAAAATCCTGGCCTACCTGTAAATGGAAAAGTGGTAGGCAATGGAGTAGAAAGGCAAGGGGCAGTTGCCCTCTATCAAAATTACTGAAAAGGAGAATAAGCTGGTGAAGAACACGAAAAGTTCTAAACTTCATAGGGGTCAAATTGATCCTGGATGCCTAAAAATTTCTTCAGATTATAGCAGGGACGGCGGAGCGTCTGTCAAGGGGGGGGGGCACCAACGTTGAAAAGGGCTTTTAGAGCACGATCTCGACATGAATAAAAGAATGGATAAGACTTAATGGATACAACACGCTTGATAAGTCATGCCTGAGATATAATATGTGCACGCGAGCGTAGCGAGCGAGCTTTGCGGGAAAAGGAAAAATATTCTCATTGCTTCAATAGGGCACCAGTTCGTCCTTATATATGTTTTGGGCGTTGTGTCCCTAGCTCTTGCCTTCTGCTCCACTGTCTCACACTGTAATAACTAAAAAGGATATGTATTATTACATGAATCTTCTCTGATTCTTTGGAACTAGGTATAGGGCTATTTTGAGACTTTAAATTAAGTCACTTACCAGATGTGAAAAGGGATAATTAAAAGAGGCGGATGGCACAAGAATGAAAAGGGGCGCTAATTAGACGTAAAAAGGGACACGTATTAGATTTGAAGGGGACACTTATTGGAAGGAGACTTACACTACTTAAAACGAAAGGGGTATAGTGAAATGGGTAACTTACACCATGTTTTTATCAAAATCAAACTGCACGCTCATTAAAAGTGAAAAGGGACATTAATCAGTCGAGGTATAGGGCTATATGGATTCTCAGTTATTAAGGTACAAGGATATGATACTGTGTACAGGCATACGTTTTCAGGCATACGTTTTCATGCATACTAATGCATAAATGCCAAGATACCAATGCACAGATAGATCATTATGTCATAAAATCAAGTTAGCCTGCATTATCTTATCTCATCTGATACGGATCTGATAGCAAATAGTGGACATCTTTATGGTCTATACAGAATGTAAATGATATTTGGATATCGATGGAAAGGGTAGGTCTATATAAGGCACCTCCACCAATATGCGCTGATAGCACTATACTTGAGCGAAGATTCGGCCTTTCTTTAACCCGTTGGTTAGTTGGTTACTGGAAGCGGGAATTGAGAGTTCGGTGGTCAATGGGAATAAAAAATACACGTCATCGGTCTCGAACGTACGTCCAAAGATAAGAATCATTTTATACTATACACAAGAGAAAACAAAATAACCCCCATAAACATACGACTCATGATTGCAACTTAATATCAAGTACAATGATAGTTATTAACACTGCACATAACAGGCAACGAAATGGAAGACAATGACAAATGGCGGCAGAGCAAACAAGACCGAGGAAATGCAAGTGGTTTGGGATGGGCAACTTTCAAAAGCTTAGGTATTGCACAAAGTAAATAGGGCATATACCATGGGCATATACCCGGGAAGGGGGGCACTCAGTATATAATGCGTGGTGGGTATGTGCCGCGGAGAAGACCCCCATTTTTACACTCAAATTTCCGTTCCAAAGCATAGCATTTTTATCTTATTGAGAAAAAGAACAAAGAAAGTCGTTCCAAAGCATAGCATTTTCTTCTTATCGAGAAAAAAGAAGACAGAAATCCGTTCCAAAGCTTCGCATATTTTTCGTTACGCCGCTCCGGCCGCATTGATCCGCTACATGAGCTGCATTTTTGGTGAAAAGCGTCCCGCTGTCCGACCATCGCCTCTGCGCGAGCGCACCCGGCACCCGTGCCGCCGGGCTATAGCTGCATGCACGTATGCCCGTTCCATAGGGATACATAATACGCACTCACATGCAGGCAAACCGTTCCAAAGACCCACGTTTTCACAAACATTTGTAGTTCCGAAGCCCGTTCCGAAGACCCTCCTTTTCACAATAAGCCCGTTCCAAAGCCCTCGTTTTTTGTCTCGTCCGCGGCACATACCTACCATTTTGGGGGTCGAAGGCTCCCCCCAGGGGCATATACCATATAGGCATACATACCAACGCCAGCCGATCAAAATTGAAATCAGGTTTTAACTTCCAAAATAGTGATCAAGCGCAAAGCAGTGAGATGCAGAAGCACATTCCAAATGAGCCACGTGGAAGTTCTATCGTCATTATGAAATTGAGTTTGTGCACACCCCTGTATACTTTGCACACGTAACTAATGAGAGGAATTGCGACATTTGAACTGGTATACTAATGCCAATAGATGGGGTACGATATTTGTACATCATGATTGTTTGTAGTCCTCAACTTCTCTCATTTGCATGATTTCATATTTAATACAAGGGGGGGGGGGGGGGAGAGGGAGGGGTATGTACTTCCGGTCTCTGTCCCCCTTTTAAAAACAAAGTACACATTGTCTCCTTCCCCCCCCCCCCCCCGACCTGAAGACATTATTTTTTTTTTCGTCGTCAGAGAATTTTTGGAGATTTGTGCCTCTTTTTTTATTCATTATTATTATTTTTTCATTTTCATTTTTTTTCTTTACGAAATCCTGGCCTACCTGTAAATGGAAAAGTGGTAGGCAATGGAGTAGAAAGGCAAGGGGCAGTTTCCCTCTATCAAAATTACTGAAAAGGAGAATAAGCTGGTGAAGAACACGAAAAGTTCTAAACTTCATAGGGGTCAAATTGATCCTGGATGCCTAAAAATTTCTTCAGATTATAGCAGGGACGGCGGAGCGTCTGTCAAGGGGGGGGGGGCACCAACGTTGAAAAGGGCTTTTAGAGCACGATCTCGACATGAATAAAAGAATGGATAAGACTTAATGGATACAACACGCTTGATAAGTCATGCCTGAGATATAATAATTATGTGCACGCGAGCGTAGCGAGCGAGCTTTGCGGGAAAAGGAAAAATATTCTCATTGCTTCAATAGGGCACCAGTTCGTCCTTATAAATGTTTTGGGCGTTGTGTCCCTAGCTCTTGCCTTCTGCTCCACTGTCTCACACTGTAATAACTAAAAAGGATATGTATTATTACATGAATCTTCTCTGATTCTTTGGAACTGGGTATAGGGCTATTTTGAGACTTTAAATTAAGTCACTTACCAGATGTGAAAAAAGAGGCACATCCAGGAATTGAAAAGGGACACATCAGGAAACAAAAGAGGCAATTGTGGCACTTAAATATGGCACGTCAACAGAAGAATAAATGAAATATACTATAAAGAAAAGGGGGCACTTATCAGAAGTAAATTGAGGCATGTGTCAGATTTTAAATGGGGCACTTGCCGAAGCAGAAAAGGACAACTTATCAGAGGTGAAAGGCGCACTCAACAGAAGAGCAATTGCAAGTTAGAACCGAAAAATAAGCAGTCATAAGGGGCACTTATCACATTTCAGTACAGAAGGGACATTCATTATGGAAGAGAAAAGAGCGCTATGAAAAAGGGGACGGAAAAATGGGCAATTGTAGAATTTAAGGAGGGTGACTTATCTGAAGTGAAAAAAGGCACTTACTAGAAAATGAAAGGGCTTTTAAAAAGAAAATGGGCCCTTGTAAGAAGGAAAAGGGACACTGACCGGGTTTGAAAAGAAACGTTTTCATGGGTAAATAGGGGCACTTTTGGGGTGCTTGGAAAAGTGGAGGGGGCGCTATGTCCCCTGCCCCACGGCCGTCCCTGCACGCCGCCCCTGCATCATAGCCTACAGAAGGACTCAAGGAGGATAGATCACTGCATTCCCATTTCATCGTTGTGGAATGGAGCATTGCCCTAACAGTCAGACCGCCACGCGTTGCAAAAGCGCTTTTTCTTTTCTTTTTTTTTCTTCAAGTCCAAATGCTTTTCATGAATATTCATGAGCAGGATGTGGTAGAAAACTGCCAATTACTTCGCTATCTCTTAACTGATTTTGACGATTTCAATTCCAAATTGAAGGAGAAGAAGAATTCTACCTATTTTAACTTATACTGTAACAATTTCATCAAGAAAATCTTTTTAAATGAATAAACCATTCATGGAAGTAAATAAACTCCGTAAAGTAGATCAAACAGAGTGAAAATATTAGAAATATATTTGCATCAAAGCATTTTTCAGCTCAATAGAATCGTGATATGATACTTAGTGGCGTAACAGCCGGGGGAAGGGGGGGGGGGGGCAGAGTGCCCCCCTGAAGCGGGAAAATCCACCCAACATGAGGGTAGTTATGTATCCGACCAACTTTTTGGTAAACTTTACCAATTTCAAAATTTACCCATAATAGGATAAATTGAATTGTCAATTTAATTACCCATTTCAAAATTACCCAACCACATTGCCCAACATAATTTACCCAATTATTATCATAATAAGGTGTATAAAGATAACGACTGGGTAATGGAGTTGGGTAAATCATTTACCCAACAAATTGACCAGGGATATTGCCCTATTATTACCCACTTAGAAATTGGAAATGACCAAACTGGGCAAAACTGTTGGTCATAATTCATTACCCAATATTGCCCAGTTAGACATTGCTCATATATTTACCCAACCCCTTGTTTTACAAACCATTACCCAACTCTTACTCAGCATGAGGGTTGGTATGCATCCAAGGCCCTGTTGGGCAAAGCATTATGGGTAAAATATTAAAAGAAACTACTGGGCAGTCTCATCTCTTTTTCCCCCAGTTTGATGTACATTTTACTCAGCCTTGTATACTCACCTGCTCACAATGAATGCATGGCTATATGGTAAACCTGACAATAAATGATCTGCAAATTAAAGGGTAAACTGTAGCTGCAAGGGCAAAGTATGTAAAGGACAAACTATTCAAATAAACAGAGATGAGAATTTACTTTCGTGTTTTGAATAGTGTATATTCTCCAACATGATAAAATATATACACAGCAAAGAAGAGTAACAATTAGTTTGATGTATCAATGGCATATACCATCACAAGTAGTGCAGTGATTTATTCTTCTTGTTTTGAATATGCAATGTTATCGTCGCATCAACGCAGAAAGGCCCTTAGGCGGCGCGAGAACGCTACGCGGCGGAAAAGATTATTCTTCGCAAATCGAGAAAGAAGATAATTCGTTCTTAAATGCTTCATTATTTTCTTCACAACTTATCAGTTACATACAAAACGAATGACCATAAATAGCACTAACCAGAGTGTCAAAACTGGATTTCAATAAGAAATGCTTTAAAATGTGGAATATTTGTTGAGGGCGTTACTGCGCGCAACGGATCTACAAAATGTAACCTACGCCGAAAGGGCGTTCACCTATCATGCCTATGGCGTTGTGCGAGTCGATGCGCACACAATGGCCTTATTGAACACGACACGCTCGCGTTTGATTAGGTGCAAAAAAGGCCCTTGCCCATTATCTCACGTACAAGCTGTCTGTATCTGAATGATGCACTGAACAGTCTTTGGCACTGCCTTAGCAGCTTTTTTTTTTTTTTTTTTTTTTTTTTGCTTGCAGCTTGGATATTTGTGCTGTTTATTTCTTTCTTGTTGTAGGTATTCCTGCTTATGACTGTCTTACATTGGCATTTTTGTAATGTTTCTTAAGAACAGCTCTCAATGATAGCACATAAACATAATTACAGCTATTTTAAAGTTTTATTCAGGACTTTTTAAATTAGTAGTCCTTGCTATATTCTTATTAGTATCACGTACATTGCATCCATTGTGTTGAGTGTATGAAAAAAGAAAAATATAATTTGGGCCGCGACGCGACAAAAGGGCCCTTAGGGCAAAATTTTTCAATAATGAGTTTTCAACACTATTTTGTAGTATAAATGCTGCAGAATCTGAATATGCAAACGGGTTTTCCAAAATTCCGTCCCTTAGTGTCTAAATCGAGGAATTTTTTAAAAAGCATGTTTTTTGCTCCACGCGCGCTATTCTGACATTCACGCGTGACCAAGGTTAAACAAGTCAATCCCTGATACCATTTTCGCCAACATTCCAAACGTGTCTAAGAGGCTACTTAAACGTTCTCCTAGTACCATGACGGATACTTACATTATATGATAAAGAGAATATTATTTTCCTTGTTATCTTTTGTCTTCTCTAAACCCTATATTACCTCAAAATTACTTTAAAATGACCTTGAAATGACCTTGAACACGTCCGTGAGACGGCCTTGAAAGTGGCTTTCAAATTGCTTGCATTTTCAATCACAATTAAACTGAAATCATTTTTTTTCATAAAAATTATATTACGTAGAGTGATATAGATAGAGAATAAATCTATTCTGTAGCGAGTATAAAAGACTATATTATGTAGAGATTATAGAAAAGGAGAGGGTCAGATTTCAGGGCAGAGGCGGCGGAACGTCAGGCTCATACAATGAAAGTGGAGGGGCACCCATTATTTGGCAGGCAAAAGGTGCCCCTCCACTTTCTTTGTCCGAGCCCGATGTTCCGCCGCCTCTGTTTCAGGGGCGTCATATCCAGGGAGGAAGGGGCTGTATCATGTTTGCTTACCATAAATCTTTGTGAAATATACACTTTTGTCAATTTCAATCACAAATTACGAAAATAAATTTGTGATTGCTTTTAAAAAAAGTGAATTTTGGAGCAAAAATATCATCTTTAATTCACCTTCAATTTTAGTTGTCTTTTGGAGGAAGGGGTGGGGTATTCTCATAATTGTAATGCCCAGTGGCGTAACAGCCGGGGGGGGGCAGGGGGGGGCAGAGTGCCCCCCTGAAGGATTTCAGCGGGAAAATCTACCAAACCACCGGGAAAAAATGAAAGGGAGGGAAAGGAAGAAAAAGGGAGGGAGAAAGGGAAGGGAAGAAGAAAGAAAAAGAAAGAAGAAGAAAGGAAAAGAAAGGAGAAAGGGAAAGAAAGAAGGAGAAAGGGAAAGGAAGAAGGAGAACGGGAAAGAAAAAATGAGAAAGGGGAGAAAGAAGAGGAAGGAGAGATGGAAAAGAGGGGAAAGGAGGAAAAATAAAAAAGCAAAGGGAAACAAAAGAAATGAGGGGAAATTTAATACCGAAACCCCGGAGTTTCCTGGTGCTCCAGTACTCCCTGGACCCCCGCAGTGGCTTTCCCTGTAGACCCCCATCAGAGGCCCTAAGCAAGAACCCTGGGCCCCACCCACTAAGGGCTTCGCAACAAGCAACTCGCGGTGCGGGCTCACCTCCGCATATTCTATTTTTTAGACTTAGATACCGGGAAATTTTCGGCTCTGCCCCCCCCCCGATAACAGGCAGAGAATGTAAGAGACCGGGAACAGTCAACGAACAATAAACGTCTGAGCTTCTGCGCTTCGCGCGGGAGGGGAAAATCACCATCCCTGCAACCTCCCCCTAGCATGCCTAGGGAGCGCGCTTTGCACTATCGTCCTCCTAAAATGAAATCCTAGCTACACCACTGATTCTAGACTTAATTAAAGGGAAATTTTTGGCTATGCTACGCCCCCCTCCCTCCCTCCCCCCCCCCCCGATAACAGGCAGAAAGCTTAAGAAGAGCGGGAACTGACAGCGAAAAAAACGTCGGAGCTTCCGCGCTTTGCGCGGGAGGGGGGAAACTCCCCCTCCCTGCACCCTCCCCCCTAGGGAGCACTGCCGTCCTCCTAAAATGAAATCCTAGTTACGCTGCAGAAGATAGACTTAATTACCGACAACTAACAATTCAAAGAAACGTCGGAGCTTCCGCGCTTTGCGCGGGAGGGGGAATCTCCCCCCTCCCTGCACCCTCCCCCCTAGGGAGCACTGCCGTCCTCCTAAAATGAAATCCTAGTTACGCCGCAGAAGATAGACTTA
>JAPZVO010000481.1:16841-36253 GCA_029962745.1 Echinometra lucunter | reverse complement strand
CCACGGGGCATATTTCAATATTTCAATAGTGTAAGTTTTTTATCAATACAACCTGGAAATATTTCTTTGGAATATTGGCTGCATAGTTCTGCAACGTTGTAGTGAAGTGATATTTTCATAGGGCGGGTGCTCCATTTGGGTAGGCATTAATTAGAGTGGTTCACTTCTTAGTAGTACACTGTACTTTGGACAATTAGTCTAAAGTACTAATTTGTGGATATACATTTGACAAATCTTTTATTTAATAATGAAACCTACAAAACAAATTATTTCCAGAGCATTCATGTATTTCAATATTTAGATAATTCATATAAATGAATACATGTACATCAACAGTAGCAATGATTGAGTTTTTGTAAGAGATGAATGTCATACCATACTTTTACAATTCATTGTATTTATTTGTGTGATGTATTGAACAATGTATCCTGAAATGGTGTTATCATCATTTGTTCTCTTCTCTGTTTTGCAGGATTTTTTTTGTTTGTTTTTGCTTTTGTTGTGTCTGTTACAATGTGCTTCAATGAAATTTATGAAGCGAAGGTCTGGTGTTCTTCAGCCTTTTATCGAAGTTCTCTTTTGTTCCCTAACACGGTACACCCCGGGTATCTAATCCAATCCACCCCACGACATAAATAATGAATAAATGAACAAAATTTGGAGGCCATATGAATTCAGTTGAAGAGCAGTATTTTTATTTCTTACTATACCCAATCTTATACTATGTGAAGAGGAGAAGAGAGAAGAAGAAGAAGAAGAAGAAGAAGAAGAAGAAGAAGAATGATGAGGAAGATAGGGAGGGGCTGGATGAGAAAGAGAGACAGAGAGAGAATTATTTGCAAGGCTGCGTAACTCATTAAAATCATTAAAATAGAAGACTAGAAAACAAAGAAGAAAAAGAGGGATTGAAAGAGAGAGAGAGAGTGTGTGTGTGTGTGTGTGTGTGTGTGAACAAGAGAAAGAGAGACAGAATAGAGAATATTTGATTACGGAATAAGCGAGTCAAGACAAGTAAACAGAGAAAGGGGAGAGAGATACAGCTGTGGCGCCACACTGTTTTGTCTTCACACATGATGGGACTTTGCGTCACCACATATGCTAATGAACGCGCATTAACGTGTCAACTCTCAGTAAGAGGGCATATTGTCAAAACTTGCGCAAGCAATCTCATGGCAACAATTTTTGCGCTAGCTTTTAGAAATTTGATTGGTGCGCATTTTTTTTTTATCTAGGCAGCAAACAAAAGTATTTCCTGCCTCTGCGACATTTTTTGTCCCCCTATACCCATAGGCTTGTACACAAAAAAGTGTGGTGACACAGCGTGTTACCACACTGTCGCATCATGTGTGAAAGCACCTTTATCCCACACTTTCTTAACCATGTGTATTTTTATTTTTTTTATTTATTTATTTATTATTTATTTCTAATATTTTGTCGGGGTAGCCCATTCACCAATAATTAGTGGTCTTCCATGGGGCCCTGAATGAACATTTACACCAAAATGCATAACGTATATATACGAAGAATTAGGTAGAATAAAATTCCATAACAATGTCAATAAGATATACAAAGAAATAATAGATGGGAGCACATAAACTAATACTTCGTGTTTGTAGACAATAAACATATCAGTAACGTAGTTCAGTTGCAGAACCAAGAGAGGGAAATATTGATTAGCCCAATGTGCATAATCATTTTAATATTCAGAGAAGCAGCGTCCGTCGTAGCTATTACAAGGTTACAACTTTGATTAAACAATCTCTTAAATGAATTAATGGAGGGAGCTTTCTTATCGATTGTCCAGCTTATTCCATTCAATCGAGAAGAACAATTGGGCTATACACTTATAACAATCAGTGTGAAATCTTGGTACACGTAATCATCCACTATCTATTTGCCTTGTATGATGCTCATGTACAACATTAGGCTTGATTAAGCCTACCTGAAGGTAAGAAGGTGCTAAGTTATGAAAGCATTTATATATCATCATAAACGCGACTTAACTCAAACCGTTGTCTATACTCATCCATTTCAGACTTTTGAACAAATCAGCCGACGGCGTGTCATACGTTTTGTTCAATATTATTCTGTGCGGCCCTCTTTTGAATTTTTTGCAGCTTAGTTGTATGGGATTGAAATCTATTCGACCATACAACAGAGCAGTAATCAAATCTTGGTAGCACTAGACTGTTATAAAGTAGATTCAAGGAATGTTTGGGGCAAAAAACTCTTAGCTCTCTTATTACGCCAATGTTTTTCTGAGTAAGTTTACATACGTTTTCGATTTGTTTAGACCATTTCAATTCTTCATCTATTAGAACTCCTAGGCATTTGGTGAATTGAACTCTCTTTATCAAAGTTCCATTTAATGAAACGGTGAAAGATTCAATTCTCCTGAGATTAGCACGGGAGCCTATTATCATGATACAAGTTTTTTTCAGTGTTTAGGACGAGACGATTTTTCTTTATCCACGTCATGACTCTGTTTAATGCAACAGTTAATTTTTCTTCCAAAACAGTTGCATTATTTGCACTGACGGTAAGTGTCGTATCGTCTGCATACATATCTATGATACCTTCAGGAGTACATTCAGGTAGACTGTTAACATAATTGAAAATAAAAGTGGACCAGAATTTGAACCTTGTGGCACGCCTAATTTGATAGTTGATTGATGCGACTTGACTCCATTGAATTGGGTGACTTGTTGTCGATCACCTAAATATGATTTGAACCAATTAACAGTGTTAATCACTACAAACCTATACAAGCTAATTTATGTAAAAGTAGCTCATGATCCACAGTATCAAAGGCCTTCCGAAGATCTATAAAGGCAACTCCAGAAATTTCATTGTTATCAATGTTCACACGACCACTGATTTACAAGTTTTGCAAGGGCGGTAGCTGTTGAATGAATAGGTCTAAAACCAGACTGATTAGGGTGTAATAATTATTCTCGTCTAAGAATTCACTGAACTGTTGATGAACGGCCCTTTCTATAATTTTACTCACGATGGGTAAATATTGAAATCGGGCGGTAATTATTCAATGAAGAAATATCTCCAGATTTGAATATGGGTACTACCCGAGCCTTTTTCCATTCACGTGGAACAATTCCCGAAGACAGGGATTGTTAATAATATCACAAAGAGACTCTGCGATAACATTTTTGTCATCTTAAAAGTTTACAGCTGATATGATCTTCACCAGTTGCTTTATCTAACTCAGTTATCAATCTGTTTCAGTACAAAATCCCTTGTAATCAAATTCAATTAAATTGAGAATGAACCTGGACAAATGCCTTTGTCCTCGTCAACTCTCAATAAAGGCGTATTCCCCTGCAGGTCCTTTGTAATGTTAGAAGCATTGGAAATGAAAAAGTCATTGAATGCTTCAGCAATATTTGCATTGTCTGACACATTAGCCCCACTGACGTTTATAGTATTGGGAGAATTGGTAATGACTTAGGCACAAGGTCTCTCAAACATTTCCACATTTTCTTACTATTGTTCTGATTTTGTGAAATCTGGTCTGCATTCGATTCTCTTTTTGTTTTCCTCATGAGATGAGTGACTTTATTCTTCAGATATTGTAAGTGACCCATAGATCATCACTTTTGTTAGCTTCGCAGCTTTGAGAACCTTATCACGTTCTTCAGAGCTTGACAATCTCGTCAGATATCCAGGGCTATTGCCTTTTTTCTTATCCGCTTTTACATATGGGTACGTGCTTGTTGATTACATTCTTGAATAAAGTCAACCCACATATCCCACGCAACATCAACGTTATCTATATCTTTTATGATCTGCCAAGGAGTACTACTCAATTCGCTGTAAAATTTCTCCTCGTCAAGATTTTTAAACGAGCGGAATTCAGCATATTCAGATTTTGTTTTGATCTTTGCACTAAAGTCGCGAATTGTATACACCAAATAATGATCACTTATGCTAGTTTCAAATATTCCCCATTCATTGTAAAGTTTCTTTGTCAGAAACAAATTCAATCAATCAAAGTAGAAGAGGTATTTGTAACTCTTGTGGCAGTATCAATTAGCTGAGTTAACCCGTAGATATTTGTATAAAACATTAATTTTCAGTAGTCAAATCATGTTGGTGTGCATACAATCACAATTGAATCGCCTAAAATAATACAGCTCATATCTTCCGAGAGAGCGAGAGTCCAAATTTCTGTCTAATTCTTCAAAAAATCAACAAGAGAATTTGGAGGCCTGTAAAACCTCCCCACCAGGATGGGGGACTTATTTGGATAATGCAATTCAAACCAAAGGCATTCTATAGTAGATGAAATTAAATCATCCTTCTTTTATGTGAACCTCTTAGATATATAAACAGCCACACCACCACGTGTCTCGTACGGTCTCTACGTAATAAAATATAATTATCAACGTGTAATTCAGAATCGTCATCATGGAGTCGCAAACGTCTCATTTAAACCAATAACATCAAATGACGCATTTTTCAGAAGTACCTAAGCTCATCGAGTTTTAGCAACTAAGCTATGAATATTCAAATGAGCAAATTTTTAAACCCCTTTTTCTCAACGGAGGAACTGAACCACTTATCAATTGTCAGTTTTACTTGTAATCACTTCATGAAGAGAAGTGTTTTCATCTGTGGGGTGTTAGGTATTATACATGAACTTGCTTTCGCTTGGTTTACTGAATTTCCCTGTCATTTGTATTGTTTTCAATTAGTCTATCCTCGATTTGGTTTATACTTTTCCTTGGCAATCTTCGTAAATAACGAATCGCAAAAAGGGTGGCAGACTACATGATAAACAATTCCAGTTTTCGTCAGGACATTCATATAACCTACAATATTCTGGTAAGCTGAAAGCTTGACAATCAATGTGAAACCATCTTTCACATTTATAACACAAGGCCGGATTGATAAGAGTTGACAGGCTTTTCACAGATCCACACGGTACTTATACTTCCGACCTTCACCTAATTTGGGGTCATTCGTCAGACAATTACTTAATTTGTTACCCTTCTTACAAGTTGAAGGTAATCCTCCCAGTCTTTGATGTCCATCCTGGGTGGCCTGAAGGCTGGTTTCAGTCGTGTCCTCTGATTGACTACGCAAAAAATCCGGAGATCTTCTAGAAAACGGCTTCGGCGTAGGAATCTTACGTAGCCCCTGTTCTGATCTTCAGAAGGAAGCCTCTGGTTCTCTCGGTGGAGAGGTTGATGCCGCCTTGCTTCATGTCGACTTGTTGAATCTCGATCGGACGACTGCTTGGTCAAGACAGGACCTCGTTGTTGCATGTTGGTCTGCCGGTTGATGTGACGTTTCAAGTTGCCTGCCAAGATCCGTTTGCCCAGCTCTGTTTAGATGCACTCCGTCACGTCCGAGGTACTTGCTCGCTGATGTCGTTGATAACGTAATCCCCATCTGTTTTCATTTGGCCGCCATCTCCAGTAGAAAGTTGATGTCGTCTACTCTCTTCTTGTCTGCTTCACTCTCCCACCTTCGATGAATGATCGTGGAGATGGAAACTGCGAACCCCTCGGCAGCAACAGACTTGCAGAGGTCAGTGATTTGATGAGTGACGTCACCAGCACTCTCGGCCATATTATTGGTGCCCACGTGGATGATGAGTTCACCCTCTGGCTTCAGAAACTCACAAGGCGAAGAGGTCACGATGTCTCTCACTTTTGCCCCAGGGAAAGAGACGCACTTCACTTTCTTCTTGCGGGAGAGACGGCTGCCATCGATGTTTTCACCATCGAATCACCGACCACAACTACATCGTGTTTGTTGTTGTTAACACGATGTCGGTTGCGGTAGCCTTCTATTTGCTCTCGTGGTATGTTGGTGAGGTGTCAGGCGATGTTTCTTCGACAGCAAGAACGTCAAAGCGGTTCGACGTCGGCACGGTAGGTATAATCATCTCCTCTTGTCTTCTGTCGTTTCCAGGATCTCGTCATCGTGCACACTGGAGCTGTTGGAGATGCTCTCTTCTGCAGTGCTTGTTGATGCCTCCCGAACTTCCATCTTCGTTTCTAGAAGTTTGAGACGTTCATCAATACTTCTAACAATGCCAGGATTTCCATAGAATCTGATTGCCCTGAAGTCGACGACCTTCCTCAAGCCCCTGTGTTTCAATGTCGGCATTTTGACCTTGGAGCTCTGTGATTCAGGGGCTCTTGTTTTCAAGACGAGCAGTGAGTGTTCGCGCCTTCAACAGACCGGTTTTGTCGAGTCCCTCCTCTGTAGTTCACTTCCGAAGCTCTTTAGACGCGGAGATGCTTAACATCTTCTAAGTATACCATTGTGACGTAGTGATAACTGGACTCGCGAAAAGGATGTAGCGCATGTAAGATGTAAAAGCGCGGAAGGGACTGGTTGAGAGATGGCTGTCCTGTTGTTACGTAATAATGGATTCCAAGAAAACAACCCTGGGAGATTTTATGGCGTACAGTTAACAAAGTTCGCGTTACTTGGGAGTTGGTTGCCTGGCAGCCTGTTTATGATACGCTCTATAATAACAAATTTTAAAATTTTATCGCTGAAAATATTGATAAAATTTTTCGGAAATTCCGTATTTTAACGAAAGTTAGTGGCACGAATAATTAATAAAAAGTACCTTGGAAATCGCCACTTCGTCCTCTATCCACAGATGTAAATATCACCTACACGGAATAGATATTTTCCTTGGTGGGCAGCGAAGATGTCGGAGCATCTGAAAAACACGTCCTCTTGTTTGCTAGCTAAATCTTAAAAAAAATCATCCAATGAGACTATTACACATAAAATAATTTATTATACTCAACGAAATATGATTTATACTATAAAGGGATATTACTCCCACCCCCCCCCCCCCTTCCACGTATTGAATTCGGACAATTCTTCTGATGACAATTATCCCCTGGGGTTAATAATTATGCTAGGGAGTAGCTTTCTGAGAAACTGAAAGGGAAAAGGAGGGGGCTGTATGGTCAAGGGGTCCTTGTCAGAAGAATAATTGTCCAGGGGGTAGCTATCTCAACTCGATTATACATTATTACACGTAGGATCTTCTATAACAATTCACTGTGTTATTGCCTATACTTCAGTCCTATCATAGAGAATTATGTTTAAGTGCATCAAGAAGTCTCCCAACACATCCCTGCTAAAGTACACCAATCAACAAACGACATCTGGGGAGCGTTTCTTCAAGTGTCTTGTCAGTGATTATTACCGACAGCTGTTATAAGCTTCTGAAATCCTTGCATTTGATTGGTTGAGAGCAAATTTGTCAGCAAAAATCACTGACAAGAAACCTGATGAAATGCCTCCTGTATCAGGCGTTCCATGTCAGTATATTTCTTTCAAAATATGATCATCAAATATCACTTCAGTAAAAAAAGATACTGTGAGTTCAAATACTATTGCTAGTAACACACATGTAAAAAAAAAAAAAAAAAAAAGAAGAAAGAAACAGTGGGTAATCCTGGGGAGCGTTTCATGGAAGGACTTGTCGGATGTTTTATCCGACAAAGTCTGTTTTAATATCCGACAGTTGCCATAGTAACGACGCTTCTCAGCCAGTTAGAATCAAGGAAAGATGTCAGATCTGACAATTTGTCAGACTACAAATGTTGATGAAACGCTCCCCAGATGTACACATTCTACAATTCTGAAGCCACGATTACCTTTTGGAGGATGCTCCCCTCCAAAATAAAGAGAGAGGGAGAGAGAGAGAGAGAGAGACAAATGAAATAAAAGGTGAAAAGGGGCACTCCCTCTCTCGACCCAGGGATATGTATTGATGACCTAGGAATTGTAAGGGTGATAATTTGCACGGCCCTAAGTGGAAAATGAAAACGATCTTTCATATGCGGCTTTTAATCAGTAAATGTATTTCATTTACCAAGAACCTTTACACCCAAACTTTGGTTAATCATTTGAGACCTGAAATTTGAAGATATTTAATACCAAACCAGTTAACAGTATGCTTTCCGATGTCTGATTAACAAACATCTCCACGAATGATAAATGAATATGCACTTTCTTTACTTTAAATCTTGATATCCATAACTAATTGAGCAAGATCTGGGAGATCTGTTTTAGGCACAGAACGATTTCGTTTCAAAAGAATATTTTTTACTTCTCGAATCCACCGTCGCATCAAGTGGTTGAGCGCCATCTAACGACAATTACTTGCACCTATTTGCAAAACAACACGATTGTATTAAACAGGAGTGGCGCCCCAGGGGAAGCAGGGGTCGTCCATCCCTTATCTTTTAATCAATAATCAATGATTTAAAAAAAGAAGAAAAGTCAACTCTGCCTGAGTCGAATCTCTTGGTACTGAAGAAAAAGCTTCGACTTAGAGATAATTCGACTAATGAGGGGTCAAAAACAAAAGAAAATAAAGGAATGGGACTCCGTATAGACCTTCGACTCAGGCGATTACTAGTATTCGACTTATGGGACTTCGACTTAGGCAGAGTTGACTGGAGAAGAGGGGGGAAAAGACAGAATTAAAGAAAGAAAGAGGAGTATAGGGAAGAGAGGGCAGGGTAGTGTATCTAAAGAGTGAGGTATCTATTGATGCTAGACCCTTCTAAGCTCTCACAGAGACATGTGACTTTTGAAGCTGGTAACAAGGTCATGAGGAAGAAACATCATTCAAAAGAGTGGTTACTCATGCTGGTAATCTGTTTCCTATATTTTCTGACATAAAAGGGTATTCCTAGGGGCAAATGTGTAAACATCATTGTGAGGAAATTTCAATCTCATTTTTCTCCAGGGAATGCCTCCATAGGCGTCATGATTGATGCAAACACATTTCTCGTGTGGACCCTGCCCCCAGCTATTATTCCCAGATATGTGACTGCATTCATAAAAAGCAGTGGTGCCTATCTCTTGTCAATAATTCTAAATCTTGTGAGAAGATTACAATTTTTTCCCCAATTTGTCATATTTCTCTCTGTATTCATACATGCTGTGTGAGTTTTGCCATCAACGTTATAAGTCAAATCAGTTCCTGGTGCACAGTAGTTTGAAATGGGATGGTACTAGACATGCTAGACGCCATCTTGGACGCACCTGAAGCACATATTACAAGCAGATCATTGGGGAATATTTGCTTCTTCATTTGAAGTTTTAAACGTCGAGGAAAGGTCTATATACAGATGTACATGTATAGTCAAATTTCTTTCAAACTTACACTTGGAAAAGGAGTTTATTCGTCTAAACAAGGTAAGCTAAATATTCCAGTTTTCTAAAAGGCCTGGGGGGGGGGGGTCTACACAAGTTAGTGAAATACATGGAATGACGAGTGTGTGAGAGGTATACAGTATATGTAAGATTGGACGGATGTGATTTTCTTACGGAGGGAGGAAAGTAGGAGAAAAAAAGTTATAGATTTGCTAATTATGAAAGAAAAGTAAAGTGTTTGCTTCCTTTTTATCCCCTTCGCTGTCAATGTCCCTTTCTACCCCCCTTACTTTCTTCACACCCCTCTATATTTCCCAATCATTCTCAGTCTCTGTCTTTCCCTCTCTGTCCCCCCCCCCTCTCTCTCTCTCCCACTTTCTTTCTCTCACTATCTCTCTCTGTCTGTCTGTCTGTCTCTCTCTCTCTCCCACTTTCTCTCTCTCTCACTATCTCTCTCTGTCTCTCTATTTCTCTCTCTCCCACTTTCTCTCTCTCACTATCTCTCTCTGTCTCTCTATTTCTCTCTCTCTCTCTCTCTGTCTCTCTATTTCTCTCTCTCTCTCCCCCTTCCTCCCTCTATCGTAGTCTAAAGAGGGAATGAATTAGAAAGTCAGTGCAATTCAATAAAGATACAGAGAGAAAGGGAAAGACAGAACGGATATGCAGGAATAAGGTCTTCATTGGATTGTAATTCGAAATAGAGAGGGGAGGGAACATTTCTAAAAACAAATGTAGATTTGTATGTAGCCAAAGGACATTTAAAACAAAATTCATCTCTATGTCTTCAAATTCATATAAGTCTTATAACATAAGACCTCAATGACCACAATTAGAACATTATTCTATTTCATAATCTCCTGCGAACATGTGAGAAAATCTCCCTTTTCTCCAGGTAATGCCTTCACAGACGTCATGATTGATGAAAACATATTTATCCTGTGTACCTGACCCCCCCCCCCCCGCCATTATTCCCAGATAATGATGTATTCATTAAAAGCAGTGGTGCCTATCCCTTGTCAGTAATTCAAAACTCATGTGACAAGATTACAATTGATTTCCATATTTCTTATAATTTCTCTCTGTGTTCATGCATGTGTGAGCACTGCCATTGAAATTCAAGTCAATTCAGTTCTTGGTGCGCAGTAGTTTGAAATGGGATGGTACTAGACGCCATCTTGGCTGCACCTGAAGCACAAAGTATAGCAAGCAGATCATTTGGGATTATTTGCTTCGTTTACATGAAGTTTTTTCTTCAACGTCTAATAAACGTCTAGATCGTCAATTTCCTTT
The DNA here is from genome assembly GCA_029962745.1 of Echinometra lucunter. Lineage (NCBI taxonomy): Eukaryota > Metazoa > Echinodermata > Echinoidea > Camarodonta > Echinometridae > Echinometra > Echinometra lucunter. The sequence continues at coordinate 25,798 of JAPZVO010000481.1, read as the reverse complement.
CGAACGTACAAGAGTTGGAACAGCAGTTTACTTGTCTAAACTATAGGTAAGCCAGATAATTCAGTTTATAAAAAGGGCTTGTGGGAGGGAGGAGGGGGGGGGGGTTCTTCACACGGAAGTGGAATCAATGGATTAACGAGTGTGTGAGAGGTTTATAGTGATTGGGCGGAGAGAAGAAGAAGAAAACAAAATGCAGGTGTCCTAATGTGAAAGAAAATTAAGGTTTTTGCCTCCCTTTGACCCCTTCGTTGTCGATGTCCCCCCCCCCCCCCCCCAACACACACACACACCTCTTTCTTCATATTTCCCTTTCTCTCTCACACACACACTCTCTCTTTCTGGTCTCTTGACTCTCTTTCTTTATCTCTCTCTCTCTCTATCTCACATACACACACACCCTCTCACCCTTTCTCTCCTATTATTGTCCTCTTTCTTTTCTTCGGCCTGAACGCTCCTACGACCAATCAAAATAATGAATTTAAAAAAAAATCATGATTTTCAACTTCTATTTCGTCTACTTTCTCTGGCAAGTGTCTTATCATTATTTCTTTTATTCCTATGTTGAAATGCTTTATCTATAAGATTTTGAAGACATAGAGATGAATTCTGTTTTTAAAGCCATATGTCGAATATAACTCTGTTTATGTATTATTCTTTTGTTTTTATTATTTTATTCTCTATCATTCTTTGTTTTGTTATAATTTTCTCTCATTTTCTCTCTTTTATTCTTTGTTTCTACCCTTCTATAGTTTTTCTATCATCCTTATGTTGTTCTTTGTTTTTTCCTCCTATCTTTTTTGCCTTTCCATCGTTTCTCTTATGAAAAAAATTTCGGGGATTATGAAATAACGATCTCGTTGAGCCTAGCAAATACATCGACCTACAGAGAAGTTATTGTGGTTACGCCTCCTCGATCACTGCAAAGCGGGATCACTCTACAGAGGGGTTCGCTCAAGCAGTTTAGAGAAGAAAGGGGCACTGGAGAGGGGCACTAGTCATATTTCAGAAGGGACAGTGAACAAAGTGGCATTTATAACAAAGTCATGTATAAGAGGTCAAAAAGTAGGAGAAATGACACTTCAAAGAGACAAAAGGGGCACTTACCCAGATCGAAATATGGTGCTTACAGGGCGGCCGTTACATGGCAAAACGATGTATCTGCAAAATGCACATTCGTAGAAAAATCACTTTGAAGTTACAGCTTTTGTCTTTCTTCAAAAGAAAATTTCCCAGTATTGAATTTAGTTAGATTCATTAGAATGTCATTTAAATCATCTTCCTTAATAGTTTTTATGATATTTAACTTGTTCTTTTCATCAAAATAACTGTTTTTTATGTAGATACAGCATTTAGCCAAAATATCCAACTGTCCATATTAGTCCTACGATTATGGTAAAATGGTGTATCTGCGGCGATATCATGGCAAAAAGGTGTATCTGCAGATACATTGATTAGTTTCTGTGATCGAATCATGGCAAAATGATGTATCTGCAGATACACCATTGGGTGTTTATGGTCAAATCACGGCAAAAGGATGTATCTGCAGATACATCAGTTGGTTTTCATGGTCAAATCATGGTAAAAGGGTGTATCTGCAGAAACACCATTCGTTCATTTTGGAAGAACTATGGCAAAGTGATGATGTATAGATCATTTGTTCATGATTGGGATTAAGGACTGTATCAAATCCTGTAATTAGTCCAAATTGATCAGTAATCTCAATGAAATAAAAGCGTTTTCTTTATCAGATATTTATTATTTTGATATGTAATTCATTGTATGAAATTAATGCGTTTGTGTGCTTTTGGGGTGTGTGTGTGCGTGTTGGTGTGTGCCTCTGTGTTTGATTCGTAACGTTTCGATTGGTCCAAGAGAAACCCAGGTGATATGTTGCAAAATGCATTTCTTCTCTTTGGTCTACAATTCTACATAATTGTAACCTATTTTCAAACAACAGTATCATATCGCTCGCGTCATATCTCATAATCTTGGTACAAATTGAAAAAAAAATAAGACACGAGCTTTAAAATGCCTTAATTCTGTTTATTTGGAAACCTTGTAAATAATCATTTTATACATAAATTCAAAATACTGAAGGAATGATCATTCATTTGATTCATTTTTTTCAATAAACTCCATTAATTAGGCAAATTCTTCAATGAAAAAATGATTAAATTATAATAATTTGAGGAAATTATCATTTAAAGCAATGGAGATGTTTTATATAATTCATTTCAAATTTAGAACGTATACGTGCAATAAGTGTACAAATGAGAACATTTTCTTTAATCATCACTCTATTGTCGTATATAAAGCAACAAAGGAATACATAATACATTACAATACAAAAGAAATATCAGTACACTACACACCACAATAGAATGCCCAGGACAAGACGTATAAATGAGAAAATATGATATTCTTTATAGTAAATTTTGTGTTCTCAACCTCTATGGTGCTGTAAGACATTTTGAACGAAATTGTTGATGCTGCTGCAAATGAATCGTTTTAATGGGAATATTTACCATTCTGTCAAGGCCTTAGAAACCAGTAATCATGAGATCCTCCTTGTTACGTTATATAACTACAGCCTTCATTGCATAGCTGACAAATGGTTTCCTAGTTAATAAAAGTAAGAATGCAAAATATTGTTACATTTAAAAAAAAAATGTGCATAAAAGCTTGAATATTACATTTATACCTATAATCCTTGTTTGATCTCAACTGAGTCGAATTTTTCTTGCAATTTCAAGTCATTCATTTAGCTGATTTTACAAAATGAGGATGACAATAATGATAACAATGATAATAATAATTCTGATTTACACTATCTTGATGTTTAATGTAATACAAACATCAATGCATATTATTCATTAAAGGGCTCATGAATCGTGATAGTTTTAGTGTTGTTCTGCTCTTTGTATCACATATTGTAATTAGATAATACATGTATATGGGCATCTTCTTATAATCACCTAAACCAGGAAAAGCTATGAGGGCATACATCAGTTATGCTTACATTCTACAGTATCTCTTATCATATTTATGACCAGGATTGTCATAAAACAACCAAAATCAAAGCCAAGCCAAATGAAATATATTTCAACCCAGTCTTCATGCAGGTGTTGTGAGTTTCAGATACAAATGGGAGCATAAGATATACGGGGATGACTAAAAGGACATATTTAATGTGACTCAGATGTCTTGAAGTTCCCTGAAATCAATGCGTGCAGACAAGTGAAGGCAAGATATGTGGCTTGAGTCTGACTTCCTTTAATCCTCCACTTCAAGGTCTTGGGCATCATCATTGACAATGAGACCTTCAAAGAAGGCTCGCTTGTGTGATGGCATGGCAGCTGCAAGTTTTAGGACCTCTGATTTCTTAGCTTGGGAAATTCCCCTAGGGCTACATGTATTATCTAATTACAATATGTGATACAAAGAGCAGAACAACACTAAAACTGCCATCAACTAGTCTATGAAGTTCGTGGCTCACCGATTGTGGTAAAAAGATGTATGTTGCAGATACACCCTTTTGCCATATTTCACGAAGCTGGGTGCGCTCACTCATTTGATGGCAGAAAAGTGGAACTAACACCTTTTTACCGAAAAACATTGCGCTCTACTGCGGCATTTTTGGAGTGTATCTGTAAGATACATCCTTCTACCATCAAACGAGTTGGCAAATTTGGAAAAAGTACTGCAGATAGCCCATGCTATCTTGAAAATGAAAATACCTGTAATTGTGAGAGTAAGATAAATGAAGAGAGCTCCCTGAAAAACCCCCCAAATGTCAAAACCTGAAAAAGTCAAAATTTTCAGATACATCGTTTTGCCATGTGACGGCCGAGGGGGTATCAGAAATGATGCAAAAAGGGGGAACTTATCTCAAGTTATCAGAGGATTTTGGATTTGCTAGCAAGGAAAAGGGGCACATTATTAGAGGTAAAACATAACATGTTCGTGCTTTAAAGGGAGGCACGTATCTGAATTGAAAATGGTCAGTTATCTAACGTAGAAAAGGGGCACTCACTATAAGGGGGATTGCATATGAGTAAAAACAAAAAGGTCAGTATAGGGGCACTTATATTTCAACAGGATCACTTAGAATTGCAAAAAGGCAATTTTCAAAAGGGAAAAGGAGGCTGTTAAGAAAGAAAAGAGTACCGATTAGGAAAAAAAAGCACAATACATTTTCCTCAATTCGTATTCCATAGACCATGTTGATAACATACTTCATTCGTACACGACTAAATCATGTTTGAAATTCTGTAGGTTAACAGAATTGCATGATATGATTTTCTTTTTCTCTTCTTTTTTTTTCTTTTATAGAATTGTGATGGTCTGTCTAACCTAGAGACCCTCCAGTGCATTTACAGGAAGATTGATCTCTTTCGTCAAGCATTTCTCCAAATGATTTGAGCAAATGGTCACCACTTACAAGTATGTAGACTCTGCCTCTGTTCTGCTATTTTTCATGCTGTTTCTTAATTTCTTTCAACTTATGAAGAGAATAAAGGGATATTGTCCAGGGGGTAGTTGTCTCAACACGATTATACATTACATATAATGTATGATTTTCTATTGCTATTCACTATGATATTGCCTATACCACAGTCCTATTATATAGAATTATGTTATAGAGCATCAAGAAATCTCCAAACACATCCCTGTTAAAATACACCAATCAACAAAAGACATCTGGGGAGCGTTTCATCAAGTGTCAGTGATTTTTACCGACAACTGTTATAAGCTTCTGAAATCCTTGCATCTGATTGGCTGAGAGCAAATTTTTCAGTAAAGATCACTAACAAGACACTTGATGAAACCGTTCCCTGTATTAGGGGTTCCATGTCAGTATACCTCCATCAAAATATGAGCTTCAAATATTTCTTCATTTAAAACAAAAAGATAATGAGAGTTCAAATACAATTTCAAGTAACATACATGTAAAAGGACCAGTGATAAATCTTACTTACCCAATCGGCACCTCGGTAACGAGGGGGGATGGGGACGGTCGCCCCCACCCCAAAACAAAATAAGAAAAAGGGAAAGATCGTAAGGAAAGAAGGAGCAGACAAGGGACGGTGACAAAGGAACATCAAAGCTTACTCTGGAGGAGGAGGGGGGGGGGGGGGGCGGATACTCGCCCTCTCGACCCAGGGGTAAAATTGATGATCCGAAAATATAGGCAGATAGGTAATAATAATTTGCACGGCGCTATAGCTGGAAACTGAAAACGATCTTTCACGTGTTGCTTTTAGGCTTATTCAGACTCAGTAACCAAGAACCTTGGAACTTGAAATTTGAAGATCTCATCGCAACCAATAAACCGTATGCTTTCCGATGCTTAATGTATGAACAAACATCTCCCCGAGCGGTATACATGTATTTGCACTTCGTTTGATTTTAATCTTAATATCAATATTTTCCCAACCAGATCTGTTAGAGAAATCCATATTTCTAGACACAGAACGATATATATATATATTTTTTTTGACTAACTTGAATCCACCGTCGCGCCGTAAGTGGTTGAGCGCCATCTAGCGACAATTACTATACAATATTGTTACATGTACTTGCAGAACAACACGATTGTAACAAACAGGGGCGGCGCTACAGGGGAAGCAGGGGGCTATCAACCCTTGTTATTTATCTAATGATCAAACAGAAGAGGAAGACGAAGAAGAGGAAGAGGAAAGAAAGACAGACAGAAAGAAAGAGAGAAAACAAGAAAAAGAAAGAAAGAAAGAAAGAAAGGAAGAAAGAAAGAAAGAAAGAAATGAGAGGATGGGGAAGAGAGGACAACTTCTATTACGTGCATTTAAAGAGTGAGGGGTCTACTCATACCATACCCCTTGCAAGGCTAGCTCGCTCAGGGAAAATTTGAAGATGGTACAGGGTCAAGTGGAAAAAAACATGATTCTAAAGAGTGGTTAGACCAAGCTCTTGTGCTTCATAATTATATTTGACAGAAAATCGAATATCTACACGGACACATTTGCAAAATCCTTGGGGCAGCTCTCCCCCTTTCCCCAGCAATGCCTTCAGTGATGCCATGAGTAATGCAAATACATTTATCCGGTGTACCCCCCCCCCCCCCGCCATTTTTCCCCAAATATGTTGATGTATTCATAAAGCAGCGGTGCCTATCTCTTTTCCATAATTCTAAATTTTGTGACAGGATAATAATTCCTCCTGTATTTGTCATAATTCTAAAATGTATTCATGCACGCAAGTGTGAGCATTGCCAGTGAAATCATAAGTCAAATCAGTTCCTGCTGCATAGTAGTTTCTAGTCCACTGCCTGGACTGTTCTCTATGATCCGTGAGCTCAAACATCAGCAACACCATATGTATGTACACAAATTAAGTGCACGTACGGACACACAGCCTGAGAACTGTGTCCGTACGTGCACTTAATTTTTTTTTTTTTTTTAAAGGTGAAGAAAATGGATGAAACGGTTAAAAGATGAAGAAATGATTGGTCGGGATGCTTGTATGTTACTATATACCTGTAAAATGAAGACAAGGAAACCATTGTGAAATGAATACAACACCATTGTGAAAGGAATACAATTTACGTGCATTTAATTAAGTACTTAGAACTCTCAATTATATGTTGTACTTGTTATGCTTGCGAAATATTTTGAAGCAAGATTGTAACTGTAAATATAAACAATTATCCTTTATGGACATAATAAATGAAATGAAATGAAATGAAATGAAATGAAATGAAATGAAATAAAGGGGAAACAATACAGAGTTAATTTGTAAAACTATTTAGATCATGTGATCAGGGGCGTCGCTAGACTTTTTTTAATGGGGGGTGTAGAGGCCAGATTGCCGACAAATTATGCCTCCGATTGCCGACGACCAACGTCGACAAATTCAACTGTATAAAGCCCACGAGGCATGTTCAATTGTGTGCCTCTATTATATTTTCCATTCTAAATTATATTTGTTCACCTCACTTGCTGAATGTGTTAGCTTTCCGAAAACATTCTCTATCTAAATATAATACGAGCGAGCGCAGCGAGCGAGGAAAAATATACACTCTCTTTCGTAGAAGTGATAGTTCTTCATCACACTACATGATGGGCTTAAAGATATCTAAATCATATATTTGGTCACCTCTCTCACATGATTCATTCGCTTTCAAAGACCATCCTAAATCGTAATATTATACGAGCGAGCACAGCGAGCGAGGAAAAAATCTATAAACTCCTTATCATATAATCCTGGGCCTTTAAGATATCTATTTTGATATTTTGGTCACCTCTCTTACCTAATTTATTTGCTTTCAAAGACCATCCTGTATCGAAATATCATACGAGCGAGCGCAGCGAGCGAGGAAAAATATATATACTCTTTTTATGGTAGGTGATAACTCTTCATCAAAGTACATGATGGGCCTCGCTTGCCGAATTCGTTTGCTTTCCCAAATCCATCTTGTATCTGAATATTTTACAAGCGAGCGTAGCGAGCGAGGAAAAATACTCCTTTTCATGGTAGAAGTGAAAGTTCTTCATCAAAATACACGATGGGCCTTTAAGATACCTATTGTGATATATTTGATCACCTCTCCTACCTATTCTATTTGCTTTCAAAGACCATCCTGTATCTAAATATTATACGAGCGAGCGCAGCGAGCGAGGAAAAATATATTTACTTTTTTATGGTATAGAGGTCATAATTCTTCAACAAAATACATGATGGGCCCCAAAATATCTAAATTATATATTTGTTTATTTCACTTGGCAAATGTGTTTGCTTTCCGAAAACATCCTGTATCTTAATATAATACGAGCGAGCGCAGCGAGCGAGGAAAAATAGACTCTCTTTCGTGTCACCAGTGTTATTTCGTCGTCAAAATGCACAAGCAAATAAGCCGAATATGACTCTATTTGGGCACCTTACTCATCTTTCTTTTTTCTTTTTCCCTCCTTCCTCTTCCCTCTCCTTTCTCTCCCTCTCTCTCTCTCTTTTGCCGACAGCGATCGCGAATTTGCCGACAAGAATTTTTAATGGGGGGGGGGGGTGTCACATCCCCCCACACCCCCCCCCCTCTAGCGACGCCCCTGCATGTGATATGTGCTACGTTAGAACGGATGATGATGACGACGATGATGATTATGATAATTATCAGTATTGTTATTATTATTGTAATCATTATCATCATTATTGTTGTTATTGTTATTACTATTATTATTATTGTTATCCGTATAGTTACAGTTTTGTTTCTCTTTCTTTCCATACTCATTCCATCATTCTCGTTACCCCCCCCCCCCCCCACCCGTCTCGCTCTCTATTTCTATATTGTGTAAGTTTATCATTCCTTTATATTGACTGTTTTCTACATATCAATACCCTGACCAATATGGCGTCTACATCAAGTTCATTCTGTAAGTTTACCATTCCTTTATTTTGACTGTGTTCTACAGATAAATACCTAGACCAATATGGCGTCTACGTCAAGTTCTGAAGGAGACATCTGTAAAGGAGGCGACTCTGAGGCGATCCCAAATATGAAGATGGAGAAGGAGAAGGAGGAGAAGAAGAAGAAGAAGAAGAGGCACCATCATCCGACCACAGAGGTATCCATCAAGAAGGCAAGAAAGGGTGGGCCCAATCTTTATTGTGAGAAACATGATAAAGATGTTGAATTGTATTGTAAAACACATGAAGCAGCTTGTTGTTATTTATGTGCAATGATAGATCATCGTCAGCCTGAATGTGTGCAACAGGATATAGCGGTAGCGATCAGGGAAAATAAAGCGAAACTCAAAAGTTTAAAGGAAAAGGCAACAAAAAAGTTAGAATCTCAACGAATTTACCGAAATCCCATTAACAAATGTAAAAAAGACACAGACAAACATCTTCAGGCTTTGAAAGATGAAGTTGATCAGGTAATCAATGAGGCGATGAAAACAAAGAAAGACAAGGAACAGGAGGAT
>JAPZVO010000481.1:0-16818 GCA_029962745.1 Echinometra lucunter | reverse complement strand
GGGGATAATATGAAGAAGAGAAGGGTAGCATTATTCCCTATTTCAACCGGACTGCTGGAGAAGAAAATCAGGTCGTATCACCTTCTCCATTCTTGCGTGATGATGACGTCATCAATGAATATGATAGCTTTTGATGGAGACAACATTCTCGTATTCAAGACGATGTTCAACCTCTAAACTAGTTCATGTTGGATTTCGATTCATCTGTTATAGCCCGAATGGCATCAGCCCATAATCATTACATAAACTGTTAACGACCTTCCGCTTCCAAACAGACTGATTTTTCATTCTCATTAACCCATCGACTACTGAATGTCTTCTGGTTTCAGTTTCCAACTACATAGATCAGTGTATACTGTACAGAAATATATGGTATGGAGACCATTAACAAAGCATTCCATTGTAGATGCAGATCTCAATATATGTGTAATGTTAAAGGGGGTACCCAATGCTGAAACAATGTTAGCTCATTTAAAAGAGCATGATTTTATTAGCAGAAAATCATCTGCCTAAAGTTTTTTAAAAAGTCGTGTTGCCAAGGAAACCCCAAAATGTGGTAAGATTTCAGGATATTTTTGACCCCTCAGCTCTGACCCAGTTTCAACTAGGTACCCACTTTGACGTCAAAATGAATCAAAGTGGGTACCTTGTCGCGCACTTCTAGCAAAATGCGCGCAAGGTATAATACATATTGTACAGTCTAGCGCGCAGGACAACTGCAATGCGCGAAGCTGGGTACCCAATTTTACGTCATACCTCATACTCAAATTTTTGGTCAACTCTTGACTTTTTACGAGAAAATTAGCCAAAACGCATTGATTTCGATGAAAAATCATCAAAATTGTAATGTTATTCTTCTTAGAATTCTATTCCCGATCATGTGTCCAAAAAATATTTACTATTGTGTAATCACTTTAAGGACGTTCCACAGTTATGTTTCTGCGCATCCCTACCGCGCAGGTCAAAACGTCACGCGCACAGTTGATTGATCAGCTGTGCGCGTCAGCTGATCATTGCTCGCAGTGCACAGCGCAGATGCAACAGCCTGCAACAGCCTGCCGAGCTGGCCGGCCTGGAGCGCAGCAGCTAGCTGTCGCTGGTTTTGGTTTACAAAATTGACTAGATTTACATTCCTCATGTTAATATGGTAACAATTACCATTGATTGTAAAGCCTGTCTAAAGCTTTAGTAAAGATTCACAGGGCTCTCACTTCATTTTTTCCTTGGTTGCCAGCCAGGCAACCAGTACAATTTGTTAGGTTGCCTAATGGCAGTGATTATGTTCAAATAACAATAGCATTGTGTAATGGCATTTAATGTGAATCGGCGAATATTGCTCGCGATTCGCAATTCGTGTGCTTTCTTTAGTGGGAAAACCCCTCTTTTGGAGGCCCTACTCTCAGAAAACTGAATACTGCATACCTGAGGGGATATTTTTACCTATTTCTGCAGGCATTCCTGTGTTTAATTGAGAAGTCCAATGAAAAGTGTTTACATAATGTCAGGAAAACCTGGACCGGACGTCTGCACTATAGACTAATTAATGAGGAGATATTCCTTAAACCTGTTATAATGAACAAACACTAGTACTTGCCTACTTGGGTAACATTACTAATTTTGTTGCTCTGTCTTGAAAGCCTTTGGCAAGCTTTCCGGTTGTCAACAACAACCAATGATTGAAAGGTATGCATAAAATTTGAATATGTTAGTAAACAGGTCTATTAACTACAAAAATAACTTGGAATCAAGTTTGCGTACACTACCTGTTGCTATGTCAGTCCAGCCTATGGCAAGCATTCAGGGTGTCAAGAACCGCCTTTGTTTTAAAAGGTATATATAAAATTTGAATATGCATGTGTGAAATTAGTTCCCATGACTGACAGCTTACCTCAGCACCACGTCATGTCATCATTTATAATGATTAGTAAAAAGACTAATTATGAAAGACTAATGTAAGACTAACTGATTTCAGTGTAGGACTATTATTTTCAGGATTACTCAAATAAGACATAATTTTCATTGACTAATTGATATTAGTCAGTTTAAGAACACATGACTAATTATATCTTAGTTAAATAAGACATAGTGAATGACTAATCTTTTTAGTTATTTGACCAACTTTCGTTTTCAGTGTAGATTCTCAGCCTTTTGCATGTTTTTGGCACATTTTCTGGTTTTCAAGCAGATTCGCAACTATTAGGGCGACGATAGTTTAAAAAACAAGCACATGGACTCCACTTTTTTAATGTTTTAATCTCTTCAGTATACTTTCCTCTACAATTCCAGAGAGAAAGACGAATATGACATGGGTTTTGAATGTTTGGGACCATAAAACTAAATCGGCCGTATTTTGGATTAGATTCTCAGCCTTTTGCATGTTTTTGGCGCGTTTTTTGTGGTTTTCAAGCCAATTCGCAAATATTGGGGCGACGACAGTTTAAAAAACAAGCACATGTACCCCACTCTTTTAATGTTTTAATCTCTTCAGTATACTTTCCTCTACAATTCTAGAGAGAAAAACGAATATGACATGGGTTGTGAATGTTTGGGACCATAAAATTGAATTGGCCGTATTTTGGATTAGATTCTCAGTATTTTTGGCGCGTTTTTGTGGTTTCAAGCCGATTCGCAGCCATTAGGGCACCGACAGCTTGAAAATGAGCACATGAACCCCCCTTTTTAATGTGTTTACCCCTTTAGTAGGCATTCTTCTACAACTTTGAAAATTTTCATTAAAATGACATGGATTTTTGATAAAGTGCAGATTAAACTGTCCTTTTTATTTTTCGTGTAGATTCCAAGCCTCTGAGATTATGTTTTTGTCCTTTTTGGCATCATTTTCGCCACATGGGGGCGCTGCTCGTTTAAAGAGAAGAACAGATGGCCCAGTTTAAACAGTCTTTCCACCTTTGTCATACATTTCGCTACAAATCTGGAAAGTTTGATGAAGTTTAATAGGACTTTGACAGAGTAAAAGTGATTTATACTCGTTTGTCGAAATCGTAAGGTCCAATTGAGACCTAAATCTCTTGATTGCGTCAATTTATCTGCCGTCGAGTTATGGCAACTTCAAAGTCCTGTAGAAAAAAATAAGCACATGAACCTATATTATTTTTTTTAGATTTTTGGCCTACATAGGTACCATAGTAACTCTATACAAAATTTGAAGGAAATGACATGGATTTCATTTTAACTGTGGAACGTCCTTAAGTACATCTTTATTAACTGTAAATATATAACATACAGGCGCGGAATAATTATTGTCAAGTATATAGATAAATTATTACTTGTTAAGATAATCCCTGTTGTAGCTCACACTGGATGCCATACTGGATGATATAACTCAAAACAATGAAATTGTTTAACAATATAATAAATGCATAGTTTCCCTCTGAATCATGATATTGATGTATATGACACCTAGATTGATCCCTGTCATTTTGATTGCTTGTTTGATATTCATCATTTGTCCCATTGCACTATGACGTCATCAATCGTGCAAAAGTGGCTCCATTTACCGTGCAATTTTGGATCCATACGATTTGTTTCATTGCACGCTGGCCGAGAGCCCGGCACACTACGTACGTAAAACGCTTGCGTTTGCAATGTGCACCACGAACAGCGCGCTAGCGTATAGCGCTATTGACATGATTGATTTAGTGCGATTTGATCTATTTTTAGGTGTCATATAAAGCAAATAATGAATGTTTTTTTTTTTTTCATTCGTGCAATGGACAGAATATTTTATTCGGTGAAACATGAAATTGTTGATCCATCTTTCACCTCATGAAATATTCTGTCCATTGCACTCATAACCATTCATTATCTGTATAATAGTAAATAGTGTATGTATAGTACGCGCTGTGATTGGTTAAATTTGCATCACGGGACGTGCAAAAATTTTGTTATAGTGCACTACCATGCACTGTAACTTTGAATTTTGCATGGTTAGGTGCGTATGTGTAAGTGTATTGGACTGTGCATCAAAAGCACCTTATAATGCGTACTTATCGTTAGCGTTGTTTTCAGCTGCGCGCTTGTGATGTGAGCGAGAGATATTCATCAGATTAATCAGGTCTAGAAGTCACTTTCGTAGTTCAGTAACGACACGCTTATTGAGCAAATCGTAACTGAGAGTCTGTATATATACATGTACATATACGTTTATGCATAATGGATGTACTAACTTTACTTTGTTTCGTCTGTAATTCTTAATTAGCTATCCTCTTTTTACTAGCAAATATCAGGATAATTCAATTACTGTTTGTTTAAGCTTATTATTGAAATATTTGTTGTTTTGGGGGGTCAGGCTCGACTAGCACGTGTGCTATTATCTGATCCCTTTTTATCAACCAATGCCTTTATTTTTCCTTTATGTTAATGCCATTGTCTGAATGCAATGTATGTAATATTATTGCTGTTGATAAATAAATAAATCAATCAATCAATCAAATCAAATAAATAAATCAATCACATGCAATCAATGAAATCGAGAAAGGAAGACTCTTTAAAATGTCGTACAGATCTAATGTCAGGGGTCTATTTACTATAATGAATAGTGCATGTTCTATTAACTCCAAATACCAAATCATCCGTCGTGCGGGTCTATTTTTACCTTGGCCTTCGGCCTCGGTAAAACTAAACTGAAGTCGGGATAATTTAGTATTTGTCGAGCACATAATCCAGTATAGTGCATGATAGACCATGCACTATTCAAATAATATCTCACATCTACTACATGTATATACATTATACCAAACATTTGTAAAATTCAGTCTTAGACATTATCCGTTTTGCTGTGAAGCAAGGCGATCCATGTGTGTTAATGGAATAAACGTTCTTAAATTAAAGAAAACAGCATGGTTTTATCATTTTTCAAGAGACTACACATACATACACTTCATAGTGTTCATATTACATGTAAGCAACATTACCGAATAAAACTGAGTATTTGTAAGATAATTATCATGGGCTGCGGGAAGGTTTTTGAGTTTGGAGGGGGGGGGGGGTGACACCCAAACAAGCGGAGTCCTTGGGCTCTATTGCATGTTGATCTCTCATTATTATGTAGGTGGTGAATAATATGCATTTTTCTGCCTAGTTATCAAACAAGAACTTATTCACATTCCTAGTATGTTCTTAACTTGTATAGCTGTAGCATATCGAGTATATTTTGCAAGATTCATACTATCAACTGCGCTCCTCAAAACGACCCTACACTCTTAAAAAATTCGGAGTCAGACTTGAGTCCGTTTGGGCCACTTTCCGTTCCGGGTCAAAAATAACCTGGTATAGAGTCAAAATGACCCAGAATAAGGTTAAATGTGACCCGGAAACAAGTCTTAATGACCAGTATTTTTTAAGAGTGTAATTACCACGTGACAACACAATATGGAGAGAGAAGTTTCGCTCTTTACGGTCCAAAACTGAGCTTCCTCCCTTCTTTTGTTTGTTACTTCCACTTCATTTCACTTTTGAAGACAAAAAGATCATAAAAAGCCTATTCAAAAGCTGACTGTTTATTTGTGTATTTCTCTTCAACGTTGTAAAGTTCCTTGGGCAATTCTCAATCGACTTTCACGCTATATATAAAAAGGTCAGTCGTGACCTGTTGTGTGAGTATTTATACAATAAGTTTGTTTTTCTTATTCATTTTGCCAAGTTATATGTTAATCTTAGATGTATATCATTTCATGATGAACAATTTGTCAAGAGACGATACGCATTGCACTCAAATAATGCAATATTAATGTAGTTTCGTTACACAGAGCATTTGTACGATTTGATGTCTTGATTTTCTCAAGACCTGTTCAATTTTCGATCTTCATTGTGTTTGTTATCTCACATGCCCCAAACTAGTAATCATTTAAATCATACATTGTATAAAGTAATTTAGTTTACTGAAATGTGAAATATGTTTTCATTATATTTCTGATATAACAAACGCTATTAGAATTATGAAGGGTATTTGCAGGATTCAGTTCATAATGTTTTATTATGCTGTTACATTTTTTTTCTTCTTCTAGTTCTGAGTAGTAAAATGTAATAAACTGGGCTGTTTGTTACACACACGTTTAACATGTAAATACAGGTAGCTGAATTACATTTAATATTGGTGATTGTGCTGTAAGTCTCGGATATGCATAAGTTGCACTTTTTATCTCATGGATGCCATGTAAATAAGGTCACCTGAATTAGATGGAGTTTTGGTAAGATTTAGTGTGTTTTTTTTATTTATTCATTATTCTACAGGAGATGTACATCTTAGACATCCATTTTTTAAAAATAAGATATAAAGTATTATACGAAAGTATTACTGCACTCATGGCATGTAAATAGCTGCATCATACGAAGTTTTCTTAATTTTTCAGATTTGTATAATTAGAATTTATTGATTTTTTTATTTGTTTGAGATGTTAGTCTTTGATATTGTATCTTAAAAACACAATGAAATTTATATTCCCTTTAGTATTAACGATGATATTTCTTTGTACAATTTAAAGTTTGCTTTATGTTTTTGTCTTCTTTATGGAATGTACGTTTGTTTTCATTTAAATAATGAATAAATGAAAAACTGTGCGGTTACAGCAATCAAGTTAATTGCACTGCTTTTATTTGTTACTTTACCCAATCTTTTACTATGTGGAAAGGAGGAGAAGAAGAAGAGGAAAAGGGAACAAGGAGTAGAAAGAAAGGGAAGAAGAAGGAGGAGAAGAAGAATATGGGAAAGAAAAGGAGAAGAGACGAAGATGACGAAGAGAAGAAAGAGACGAGAAGATGATGATCATGATGATGATGATAATGATGATGATAAGATAGAAAAATCGCAAAGTCAGTGTTATACAATCTAAGAAAGGAAACCATTTTTCAGACAGGGGGATAGAGAGAGTGAGACAGAGAGAGAGAGAGAGAAAGGTAGAATAGAGAATAAGATGGATGAATTAACAAGGCAAGACAAGCAGACAGAATTGAAGAGAGACACAGAGAGAGGGAGATGAAGAGATAATGATAAAGCCATAGAGGGATGAAAGGGAGATAACGTACGACAGATCAAGGACAAGAGGGTGTCGAATGGGATACTTTCTTTTTGATTTCATATATTACACATTGGGTGTGGGGGGGGGGGGGGTATTTCTCTTTCCTTTACCCTCACTCTTTCTCCCCTTCTCTCTCTCTCTCTCTCTTACACACACACACGCACGCGCGCGCCCCCACCGCCTGCCCGCGCACCCTCCCGCACACCTTCGCACACAATTACCAAAGTTTTTCGACAATATAATATGTCAGACGTTATAAAGTTTGATGTTTGACTCTTCTGTTCATTACTGTGGTATACTCTGATGAGGAGTGCATGTTGAATAGCTTTAGTAATACCTGCATGTGGTTACTGCAATTCTCTGATGCCAGCGATTATTCATGTAGATCCACTAAAAACTTTCAATTTGGCATGTGTTTGAAAAATTATTC
Organism: Echinometra lucunter; assembly: GCA_029962745.1. NCBI lineage: Eukaryota > Metazoa > Echinodermata > Echinoidea > Camarodonta > Echinometridae > Echinometra > Echinometra lucunter. Next base: position 9,351 of record JAPZVO010000481.1, on the reverse strand, counting down.
AAAAACTAGTTCTAGCACCCCCCCCCCCCTTTCTCATATATCAAATGGATAAATAAATTAAATCAAACATCAGTTTATATCAATCTCTTCATCAAGAGATTGAAACTGTGATTCGTCTTATCTCATCTCATCTCATCTCATATGAAAGTCTCTCCATTATCTCAATCTGGCGAGGGAACACTTTTCCTCTCCTATTTGGTGCATTGCATTTCTGCACACTACTGAATACATGCTTGGATGAGTCACACTCACATTAGCGTCATTAATGCTTTGCAGTAGCGCAGCTGTAACTGTAGTCATGGTAACTCCACGTCAGACTGTACACAACCAGACGCCATATTGTTTGCATCTGATCGAGAGATACCACAATGCATTGATGAATCGCTTCTTCGAAGAAATTGTTGATTTATATCGAAAGGAGTGGTGATCGAGGGATTGGTCAGCTTTTTCTGTGGACTTCATTTTGCTCGAAGGTTAGAAAAATGAAAATACATTGTTATTATGTGATTTATAAGTAGGATGGTGTACACAAAATTGCAATGAAGTGCGTATTAAAGAGAAGTGGATTGTGTGTTTCATAAACAGATTATTTTTACACAAAAATAAAACGCAAGGAAATAGGTACATAATACTTTGAACGTAGTAGAGACTGATTAACGGATAGCAAACTGGTATGAGATAGTACCTGTGAATGTAGGATATGATAGGATATGATTTTAATATGTGAGAGAATAACAGGAAGATGGTCATGATTTTTCATAAATTTCAACAATTTTCCATTTCATGAATTACAATTAAAAGAAAGTCTGTTTCCGTTCTATCCTATCGTCCAGTTGATAAGCGCAATAAGTCTCTGGACTGTTAACCACAAGGTACAGTATTCGAATCTATGCTGCAGCACTGATGTCCTGTGACAAGATATTTATCTGCATTTGACACATTTGACCAAGGTGCGCTCTCATTACAGTTGCATGAATGAATAATTATCTCAAATATGAACCTAACAACTCTTGGTTAAGTTTTTGTATGTAAAACAAACGATTTTTTGTTTTGTTTTGTTTTGCTCCCATTTCAAACATCCACATGAATTTTAAACAACTGTTCTGATAGCGATGTAGTAAATGGATGCTTGGTAGGAATTATTGATTGCATGCACTAAAAAGCGCTAAGAATACTGCAGCTGTAGCAAGGGTAATCATATCCAACATGTCCAAAGTCCTTTGGAAGCACTATGGAGATCTTACATCACTCTAGCTACCACCCATCTTTCTCTGTATCCTCTGTATCCTGTCTCTCCCCAGTAAAACTTCTCTGTATCACCTCTCTCTCTCTCCCTCTCTCTCTCTCCATCTCCCAAATCCTTCTCCAAATTCTGTCATCCATCCTTCCTCCTTTCATCCATCCCCTTTTCTGTTCATCCTTTTCCTGATTTATGATTTTCTACCAAGCCCAAAGGCTTGCTGATGCACACAAATGCTGTTAAAGCTTTTCCGGCGTTATGACTATTATCGAGTACAAGCTTATGTCAGATAGGCTTGTACATGTATTGTGTTGTCGCCCTCGCGTTTGCGGCCTGGGCCCCGGGGGGGGGGGGGGGGGGTCACTTCCATTGAAGAGTGGACAGCATCCGCGAGAAAAAAAAAAAAAAACGCGGAAAAGGGGTATTTTTTCAGGGGTAGGCGCGGAACGCGCGGAACGCGAATAGAGTGTCAAAAACGCCCAAAAATGAAAAAAAAAAAACCCTAAATCACGATAATCTGAAACGCGAAAAGGTATTTAATTTGCACCGAATGCGAGACCGACTGTAACAAGACCCGTGAATGGAAAATCCTATAACCATAACGTCTGTGTAAAACATAATGAGACAGTGCATTATCTCGAGATGAAAACGGCTCCAAACTTAGTTTCAGTGGACCCCACTAACACTCTCAAATATGAAAATGGGAATGTCCTCGTTTAGGGTGTGCAAATCTGGGACATCTGCACAAATCCGTGTTTAGGGTGTCCTAGCGGCCTGCCCTTGAATCCTCGTTTAAGGTGCTTTTTAGGACGATTCTCGCGGAGGCAACTGCCATCGTTAGCGAGGGATGCTAATCACGTTCAAAACGAAAGGAGAAAAAAGGAAAACATATCCAGCATCCTGCTCAATATGATTTGTGGAAAAGAAGTGATTATCAAAATTAGAACGAAATACTGACATTCCTCATTCAGTGTAGCCTATAAGCTAAGCGGAGGATGCAGCTATTGTCTTTGATTTTACGCTAAACGTCTGATGCGGCGAGACTATTGTCTTCGCTGAGCGATACGTCTGATGCGGCGAGACTACGAACAGTGGATGGGTCAGCATCCACCGCTTATTCCCACTCGTCTTGCTTTAGTCGTTTTCGTACTATCGACTTTGTTTTTTGTACGAAAAATCCTCATGAATAAGAAATTAATAAGAAATGACTTCGACCAATCAGAAATACGTTTGGAGAAAAGGCGAATGCATATGCAATTTATAAGTCATGTGACATTACGTCACCTTTTTCATCCAAGATGGAGAGTATTTGTAAACGCGGCGATCTTTTGCGAGGTAGTTTGACTTACGCGGCCAACGAACTAGGCATTCCTGGAGGAAATTCCAAGAACTATTCATAGCGTTATTGACGACGGAAGGGATATTTTGGTTGCCTTACCTGCTTAGTCGGTTGGACAGTTCTATTTAGCTAACAGTGTAACCTAGAAAAGTTCTTTCCGTTGAAGTTTTTTCATTGATTTAGGTTCCTATGTAGTTTATGAACATTTTCAGCTTGGTTGTCCAAACAGCAACCTTGAGCAATTTGCATAATTTGCATAAATCTGTATGTGTCCAGGTTTTGCAGCGCAAAGACAACTCACACAGAACATTCAAACTGAACTACGTGCCAGTTGTGTATGTGCGGTGATACGGAACTTTAATAGCGTTGTCAATCTTGTGAATTCAACCTTTGATGAAACGAAACAACCTTAATACACACAATCAGATATGGATGCACATCCAATTAGGGGTTTGTGGGACGTGGAAATTATTTCATTGTTAATTTTTCCAATTAGAAATCAAGTTTTTGTACTGTTGATATCAACTTGATATCTGTAAACAACTATGAGTGTACTTTTTTGCACCTAGAATGGGAGAAGGCCTGCTTCTAATGGACCGATATTAATGTGCGCAAGCAGGTTGCCAGCCTTCTTGTATTGTTTTAGTTCCTGTGGGGGTACCTAATGTTAGCCGGATGGATGAAATCAACGTTATTTGAACATCCTAACAAGACAAGTATGTTTCCAATTCAGTTGTACATTTCAAAAAAATGTTTTTCCTTTTTAAAAATATGATGATAGGGGGCGTACGATTGTTGCAGAATGATGTACATATGTATCTATTTAATTATAAGTCTTTGTATTTTGTTAGAATGCTACAGAGCCCAAATATTTTCATCCACTGATATGTGATTCTGTGCGTGAACGCTACTTAATTCCGACTAGAATATGGTTGCATTAAACTTTTTTTTTAAAGATGGACCTAAATGAAGAATATATATATATATATATATATACATATATATATACCGCTTTTAGTACCATTCCTAATGAATGTAAGACCAAGTTTTCAATTATTTAGATAACGAAGTTGACATTTCCTTGATTTTCAGTACTGAACCCTGACCTGTAAATTGCAAAAATATGTTTAAACTCTATTCTACATCCCTACAAAACTCCTATTTTATGGAAGTATCACACATCAGTGTACCCCGTTTCGTTTCATCAAAAGTTGAATTCACCAGATTGACAACACTATTAAAGTCCCGTATCACCGCAGACACACAATTAGTACGTAGTTCAATTTTACATATTTTGTGTAAGTTATCTTGGGTGGAATATCCTGTATCCATACAGATTTATGCAAACTATGCAAATTGCTCAAGGTTGCTGTTCGGGCAACAAGCTGAAAATGTTCATAAACTACATAGGAACCTAAATCAATGAAAAAACTTCGACGGAAAGAACTTTTCTAGGTTTGTAAATTGTCCAACCGACGAAATGGATTTGGAAAGAGCCCGATATACCAAGGAATTCCCTTGTGCTTTGATTGATGGTGCATGCTAAAACATTACAAACTTGGATAATTTTTTTTCGACACTTCGCGAAGGAACATGGGGGGAATACTAATTTATCATCGTAAATTTAATAACGTTATTTCTTTAAAATACCAACGAAAAATATTTCTTTGTCAATTACATATTAAAATCATTTGATTCGACGAATGTTCTGTCCAAGAAAAACGTATTTTTATCTCCCTATCTCCCGATTTACTACTCCCGTCTACTAATGGACGAGCGAAATCTAAATGTCCCCTCCCCAATCCTAAATATGTATTGAAAGACACACCCCTCTCCTCCCCAAAAGTCTTGAAGTATAACAAACTTTTAAACTATAGCAGGGGATTTTGCACATAATATGAAAGAATCTTTTATTCTAGTGAAATTCTTAAAATTCTAAATCTGATTTAATGTCTCTAATCAAATGCCTGTTCTATTAACCACCCCCCCCCAAAAAAAAATAATAATAATAAAGGGGGAAGGGAAAAATCTTCAACCTTTGCATTAGGGTAGAAATCCAAAGGGGGGGGGGCTGTCTTCACAATCGTGTCCCCACAATTTGGAAGATTTTTTTTTTTTTTTTTGTAATGCTTTTTAGCCTTTATTCAGATTTTCCGACAATACAATTCAGACAATAAAATAATTTTCTACATAATAAACATACATAGTAAATCAAGAGAGAAATCTTATTTTCATTCATTGTAAACCAAAATACATATATAAAATACCATACAATGCAAAATCTGCAATCTGAACAAAGATTTCAATATAGTTATAAAAAAAAATAGGTAAAGGTGCTGCTTTGTAACACTTACAATACATACGTTTTCTTATCTAAAAAGGTGAAAGGTGATGGTGCTTCCTGATCCCTGAGAAATGAAATGACAAATATATATTTTTTTAATATATGTAATAAACATGTTGCATTGGTTTTAATTTCTAGATATCATTATTATACTATCGGGTCTTGAACAAATAGAGGTTTGTAAGCATACCATGTCAAAAAAAAAAAATATTTTAAAGAAATAACTAGTAACAATAATAACAAATAAGTGTAAGGATCAATAAGAAAGTGAGGGAGTGGGCAGGAATTTTAAAATTATATAATCGGCCCTCCTGCCTTAAGGGGTAAAATTTTCCCATTTTTTATAATGTATTGCTAATTTATCCTTTATTTTTGCTTTTTCATATTCAACTTTTTTGGAAATCTCTACAGCCCTACATATTTCATTACTGGTTGGAACCCTTCCTTTTTTACGACTGTTGTAAATCATGTATTTGACCAAAATAAGTACATGATTCAATAATATATTATCTTTCATATTTTCTCTAACACCAAGTAATACATCAACCCATTGCATATTAAGAAACTTAAACATTTTTAGTTTGTTTCCCAACTCGTTCCATAATCTGGATACTCCAGTACAATTATAGAATATATGATGATATGTTTCTACATCTTTTCTACAAAAAGAACATAAATTTGACTGTATTAATCCAAACTGATTTAATTTATCATTACAAAATACAATACCATGTAATAGTTTGTACTGGAATTCCCTGAACTTCCAATCTAAAGTGGAAAACCTGGGAAGTGAGAAACATTTCGCAATTGCCGGCCTGTCTAGATTTAAAGCTATCACCTCTGGATGTTTAAAAATGAAGGAATCCTGAATTGTACCAATAAAAATGTTATACAACATTTTGGAAGAGACAGATTCAAAAGAATACAGTGTTTTATTAATGTTGAAGTTAATGTTAGAAAAATCAATAGTGTCATTCAGAATATCTCTCCCGCTGCATGCTCTCTTAATCTTCCAGGCCGCTGGCAACTTGGTGTATAGTTCACTAACAAGAAATAAATCATCTACGTTTAGACCTTTCCTTATGAAGTAGTCCCCTGATCTCATATTGCCTTCTGCGTCAATTATATGTTTAACTTGAAAAATGTTCACATGAAATAAGTTTGCATTAAAGGGAATTATCCTACCGTCAATAAGATTATTGTTAAAGATAATTTGATTTTCATTTTGTGTTTCTTTGACAATGAATTCATTCCGTTTCATATAGTTCCAGACATTCAAAAATTCTAAATAGAGGTTAGGTGCCTTGATATTAATTGTGTTGGGATTATAATTGCAAAGAAATATTAACCTTCCTCCTACCGGTTTGAATATGTATTCGAAAAACTGTTTCCATTTCATATCATTTTTACCACAAAGAAGTCTCTTAATCCACATTACCCGCTGTGCTAAAATCATGTACTTATAATTCAACATTTTCAGTCCCCCGTTATCGTAGTTCAAATATAGAATATTTCTCTTTATCTTATCATGACCATTCCATATAAAGTTAAAGCACATCGTCTCAACTTCCTTGAAAACCCATGGTGGTACTGACATTATAGAAGACACATATAATAATTTAGAAATTGCAAAAACTTTAACCAATTGAATTTTCCCAAAAAGTGTTAAATCCCGTTGCTTCCACCACCCTAACATTCTTTTTATTTTGCTCAGTATTTCTTTATAATTCATTTCTTCTTTAACATTAATATCCAAAGAGAAGTATACCCCGAGCACCTTTACCAAAGAAACCATCTTACCCAATGTAATATTGGTCAAATTTTCATTACTGTTACTAAAAGAACCCAGCTTCATAATGTGTGTTTTATCCCTATTAATTTTCAATCCAGATACCTGAGAAAAGGAATTCATTATTTTTTCTAAGATTTTCATACCTTCTACATCTTTTAAAAAAAATTGAACAATCGTCTGCATACATTACTATCTTCATCTCTATATTGCCTATCAAAATACCTTTTAAAGTTTGTTCATTCCGGATAACCACTGCTAATGTTTCAATGATCAGCAAGAATAAATATGGAGACAAAGGGTCTCCTTGTCTTACTCCTCTGCATATTTCAAAGTAACCTGTGGAAAAGCCCCCATTCATAACACAGCTAAATACATTATTATACAAAACTTCTACCCATCTACAAAAATATGAACCAAAACCGTATTTTTTCATTAAAGATTTCATATATGAGTGTGAGACAGTGTCAAAAGCTTTCTCAAAATCAACGGTTACAAGAAAACCTTGAACATTGTATAACTGTGTGTAGAATATGACATCATCAATAATTCTCACAGCTTCTCCTATATTCCTATCAGGTAAAAAACCGACTTGATCTACATGTATAACCTCTTCTAATACATTCTTTATTCTTTCAGCCAACACTTTAGACAAAATTTTGTAGTCAGTATTGAGAAGGGTAATTGGTCTGTAATTACGAATATATAAAGGGTTTTTGTCTTCTTTTTTAATTACCGTTATTACACCCTGCTTCTGTGTGGTAGACAGTTCACCTTTCTCAAAGGATGTATTAAAGGAGTCTAAAACAAGGTTCCCTATATCGTGCCAAAAGGTGCGATAAAATTCCACTGACAAGCCGTCATTACCGGGGGATTTATTTAAAGACATTTTATTTAATATTGAAATGCATTCACCTAATGTTATTTTCTCATCGCACGATTTCTTACTATCTTCACTTATATTTAAGCGAGGCATATTGCAAAAAAGGTCATCCATTATACCCAATTTTTCATGCTCCCTGTATAAGTTCTGGTAAAATTGTTTAAGTTCCTTTAAAATTTGTTTTGGATCGGTTGTTTCTTCATTCCTACCGTCTAACTGTAATTTATCTACAAATGTTTTTTTCTGATTGGATGCCAACAATTGTTTAAAATAATTTTCATTAATTTCACTTTCTTCAAACCATTTTGCACGCGATCTAACTCTTAACCCTACTACTTTCTGATCATATAACATTTTTAATTCATTTCTTTTAGATTCTAATTCCTGTAACTTATCATTATCTGAAGAAATAGCCAGTGAGTGTTCAAGCTTCTGAATATCTCTTTGCATTTTTCTTAGTTTTTCTTTCGATTTTTGTGCCTTATCTTTGGAATATTTCTTAGTTTCTTCGCGAATTTTCATTTTAACGAAATCCCACAGGACTCTGGCATCTGATATATCTTGCTTACCTTGATCTACGAAAGATTTGATACTTTTTCTCATATATTGAACGTATTCTACGTCTAAACATAAACTATTGTTGAACTTCCAGTAAGATGGGCCTATATTCTGAAAAACCTTATCCCCCAAAAGCAAACCTATATGAATAGCAGAATGATCGGGAGCTATGGAAGGTACGATATTGCACTTGGCAATATGTTTTTCCAGTTCGTTTGAAATTATCCAGTAATCTAACCTACTTTGTATTAGAGGGATATTTTGTCTGTAAGTAAATTGGATCTTATTTATGTTTCTTTTCCTCCAAATATCTAACATATCAAACTTTCCAAGAAAATCCTCGAATTCTAAATTAAACTTGTGACCTCTTATGCTCCCTTTATTTGAAATATCCATATCAAAATTACGAATCATATTAAAGTCTCCACCAACTATCATCAGGGATTTGTTTAAATTGAAATCAGTTAAACGAGCACTTAAATGATTTAAAAAGTCTATTTGTTCTTGTTGTTTATCCCGAACTGGAAAATAAACATTACAGATAATATATCTTATCTTTTTGACAGTAACTTCCAATATAATATACCTCCCGTCTGGATCACACTCACTTCTTAGTACGTTCAAATTCAATTTTCGTGAAATCAGAATGCAAACTCCACGACTGTGGTTACTTCCGTGACTAAAAAAGCACTCCCCACTCCATTCCCTCTCCCATTGATCCTCCACATCAATCGTACTAAAAGTTTCCTGAAAAAAAATTATGTCTCCTATCTGTCTACTCCACTGTACTATAGCGCTCCTTTTGGTAAGTTCTCTAAGACCCTTAACATTCAAAGAAACTATATTCAACCTATCATCTGTCCTATCCATCACGAACTTTTACATCACATACTATATATATGGTCAATACACCAAATGTCCATTGATCATGTAGATTATTGTATTGGGTTTCTAATAAGTGAGCCAATGATAGCATTTTTGCACCTTTCACCTTCAACAAAAACAAAACAAAAACACATACACGAAGACAAAACATCACAACGTACACAAATAAATAACTAAATGAAAAAACACGAAAGAGCGGACGCAGCACCGGCATAGTGCACTGAAGGGAACTGACGATCCGCTGGGAGAAAAGAGAAAAAAACAAACAAAAAAAAAAAAAAAAGAGAAGAAGAATAAGAGGAAAGAAACAAAT